>BLKR01009874.1:0-81842 GCA_011170035.1 Teleogryllus occipitalis | reverse complement strand
GGTGGTGGTGGTGGTAGCGGTGGTGGTGGTAGCGGTGGTGGTGGTAGCGGTGGTGGTGGTAGCGGTGGTGGTGGTGGTAGCGGTGAGAGGTGAGCGATGGTGATGGTAGCAGTGTGTGTGGAGGTGTATGAGGGAGGGGAATGTGGGCGAGAAGTTGGCGGAAAGATGAGATGGGGTTGAGGGGCGTGGGTAGTACATGAAACGAAAGTACGCTCTCCAGCGCTCAGGAGCTTCATAGCTTTTACTATCTAGATCTTTCTAGAACGGTCCCGCTGAAAATCTTCTTGTGGAAAGAAACTCGGCAACAAGAGCGCGGAGTCAGCGCGGTTAGAAGGCGTGAAAAAGGAAAGGAGCGAAGCCGGGGTACATAAGCGCTAACATGAAAAGCAAAGTAAAACTTAGTCTCTTTCTGAAAAATCGCTTAGAAATTTTTTTTCCTCCGCAGTCAGTTATTGAAACAAGAAAACCTTACTTTTTGTAATGGCAGTGTCGAATTTATTAAATTACTGACAAATAATTATATGATGTGATTAGATATGTGTAATAAAATCATTTATACATTTTTCCATGAGTTAGCTATGACAACATTTTGTAAATACAAGTCATCCAAGTATTTCTGATATCACGAACTTCTTCACCTGTGAGAAAAGCTAGATATTAAATAATCATACGAAATTACTTTTGTTTGTAAATGGGAACGAATAGCAGGAACGAAAATGCTGACCTATAAATAGTGTCGAGTGTTGTCCAGTTCACACGTTCCTGGACAACTAAAATTCCACCACGCGCATTCCTCGGAAATGTGATGCACTCAATTATTCGTTGGAATCCAATTGCGTTCCAAATGTATCTCGCTCAGAATCGTGTGTTCACGCGACTTCACTGCCCACTGTCAGCAAAAATCTGACGACAAAATTCTATTGCTTTGACAGTTATAGATCTTAAATTAACTCGACAAAATTGCTATTAATAATACTTCAAACAAGACTGTTAACATATTTATTTCTAGATTACATTCAAACGTGAATATATATGTTTACTTTTTGGAATATATATCAAACTTCTTGGTCAGGTTCCAGTATGAAGCTATTTTCTTTGTTAAAACAATGGTTTCAAAATTCGGTATGTTCCCAGAGGTCCAACTATATTATATACATACAAAATAATAATAATACTAATAATAACAACAACAGTAGCATTACAATTTATTTCTTTACTTAAGAAAAAAAACTTTCGTCGTCTGCTCTATAAAACCTTCAAAAATGTTCTACCTGTAGTCCGAAACACGATTTAATGTTCAATAGTGTAAATGCTGGCAAAACATTCCCTTGTAAACACAAATACACGAAGAATTTCTTATGAGAAGAATGAAAAACAATACATTGAATATTACAGATAGTAAAAAACGAGAAAAATCAAATTGGGTGTTTGTACCGACTTCTTAGATTCACAATATAGGCGGCATGATGGAGAGCGAGGACGAACACTAATAACCAACCACCAGCACAAATCTGAAGTTTCGGATACAAACAGAGCAGTCAGCAATAGAAAACTAATGCGCCCAATTCATCTCTGAAGTGCACACGCTAATTGCACTCTTGAGGGGAAAAAATCCACATTTGACAGCACTACACCGGCCTTGGCTTCTTGCGTCGGAGGAGACGACGAATAGCGGCAGGCGAGTAAAGAGATGGCGTGGGGGGGTGGGGGGGTAGGAGGGCAACGTTAACGAAGGCAGCGGCGCGGATGGCGGCTGTTGGCGTCCCGCCGGCGGCAGCGCCGCCTGCACCTCGTTAAGGCGCCGGATCGGGTGTCCCTTTGTGAGCGGCAACGCGAGACGCGCTCGCGCCATGCACTCTGTGGCCACCGCGTCCGCGCTCCCGCCCCCGGAAATAATAGGGCGCGCCACGTCCATTTCTTCATAGCCACAAAGGCCTCTCGGACCCTTTGCCTACACCCAATCCTCAAAGGAATAGTTTGGCGCAACGTTAGCAAGGAAGGAGATCGTTTTCCAAAATACGTTGTGCGTTTTGATGGACCAAATGTTGTGCATTTTGCTGCGCGGAGGTGAACTTTGGGAGAGGTGTTATGTCACAGAATAGGGTGAGGTCAGTTTGCATCAATTTGGATCGATGCAAATTGTCGTAATATTGTGTAATAAAACGTGTGATATTCACAGGTTTTGTTCCTAATCCGACGAAATATTTAGTTTTTAGTTTAAATCGAAATAACAGTGTTCCACTACAATATATCGAAATAATTTCAAGGTCTTCTATCAATTTAACTGGCAAAATAAGACTTCACTTTTTACATTTCCCCCCCCCCCCAGACTAAAATCTCGGGGGAAAAATTATTTCCTCTCAGTAGTGTGTAGAAAGCGAAGTTTAAAAATACCAGACAACCAATCAAGCGATATTCCTTTTAATCTTTTCTCAAAACGCTAAAATTCTTTTAGTTTATTTTTTACATTTCCGAGAATAGTCACACAATGAACCAAGCATACAAGCAATCTTTTAAATTTTCCCACCCAACAGTTCCTTTTCGCCTCGCGCTCTTTCACTATTTTCAGCATCCTCCCTACTGCACGCCCCTTTGCTTCTTTCCTCTGATCCGTGGCCGTGCGCCGTGAATACTACGCCTATGTGCGGGAACCGCTGCCTCGTTACGTGGCCTAACAGCGCTTCTGCGTCCCCGCCCCCGCGACCGCAGCCCCTGCAGCACTTCGCTCTTTATGGGCGACAGGCGCCACCGCCACCGCCGCCGCCGCCGCCACCGCAGGCGACAGCACCCGCGCCCCAGGGCTAAGCGGAGGGGAGGGCGGGGGCGGCCGATGAGGCCACAGGAGGCAAATGGACACTCGAACGAGGGACCGGAACGACCCAGCGGGGATCAAGTCTTCGTCTGGATCGATTGATTTAGATTTCACGAGCGCGTCAACTTCTTTGATCATTTGCGTACATGTGTGAAATTATTTTATAAAAATGCATTTTGCGAGACTTTAAAATACCAAAATTGTCACAACAGAAAATGTATGAAAAAAAAACAGATTAATTCCACAATCATAACGATATGTTTAAAATTATATTAAATCATTAAAATGCTGTTGAGTCATGAATGGGATAAATTATGGCCTACTTGTTAAAAATCTTATAAACTGGGGTCTTGTAAGAAGGCGAAAAGGTTTGTGTTTGAAGGGTCATCGTTGCCATGAACTTCTCGCAGAGAACTAGCCAGGTAGAGCTTCCGCGGTGGGTTCAAACTTTCTACAATTCTGGAGGACGTTCTCCACAGAGACACAATTGCTACGCAGATAGAGATGGTCTCCCTTGCAAGCACTAATCACGAGAAAACGGCATGGTCCTGCCACAAGATGTCGCATGATCGCGACCGCATCAAGCAGTGCTGCAGATCAAGCAACTCTAGCGGCAGGACTGCGAATGACTCAAAAAGTCGTGCCGAATTCCATCTTGGAGATACTACCCTCAGCCGCTACGTTAGAAAAACCCAAGCAGAGTGAATGAATGATCTAGTCGGTGATTACGAAATGTACCTACTTGACATGGGAAGAAGAGTTGAGGGGCTTGGAGCCTGATGGGGAAAAGAGAGGGCCACTCAGTCGTCGAGAACGAGCAACGGGTGGCGTTCCGCGCCAATCGACGTGGGCGAGAAGCTGCGGTTCAGTGACCACAGGCAACGCCCTCGACGACTAACCGCAGGTGGTCGTTACGATGGCCTTGAAGCCATAAAAGAAGTAGGGAGCTATTGATCCTCGCGAGAGATCATTGGATAGAAAATTAGTTTCCTTTCTTTCTGGAATGGGAGCAGCTAGTCTACAACACACATCTTGCTTACGCTCTAGAGAATGTGTGTAGAAATTAAATTCAATGTTAGCACTATAATATAAAAGTAGTTCGTAGAATTAACCATCATCAACATTATTTAGTATATTGGAACATATATTGCAAAATATGAATAATTCCATTAAAATAGTTTTTTAAATTATAGTGTCTACATTTTATGTCTTGAATACAATGAGTAAAAAGCTAATAAGTAAGTTTCAGATAAGCCCATTTTAATTATACTAAGAAACAAAGTGTAAGTTTATAGAAAATCTTTTGTGAATTAGTTGTTAATACTTTAGCAATTGATTCACACAACGTTAAGAAATGAAAATATTTGTAAATATTAAAAACTTTGTTGGACCTATTTTCCATTTCAAAATATTTCTTAGATTCCTTCGCCATTAAAATTACCCGTCAACAACACAGATTATCTCTCCATAAAACATGTTTACTTCACAAAACCAAACATACTTCGACTAATCTGACACATCCGGAAACCTGGAACGAAAACATCCGCCGGCAATGCCCTTGCCATTACAGCAAAGCCGTTTAACGATCACAACAAAAAGGTGCGATTGTACCTGTTTACTTTCAACTCAACGGACGTCGCTCGGTTCCGCAGCGTGCATGCCACGTGCATGACCGCGTAATGCAATACCTATTTGCGGAGCGATCGTCCGAGCGACGAACGCCGTGGGCGGCGGCGGCGGCGGCGGCGTGGCTTTCAAGGCGAGCGCACCCATAACGGGACGGCAGCCCAGGGGCGCAGGGAGGGCGGGGACGGCGCGAGAGCAGATTGACGGAGTCTGATAGGCGGGCGGCGAGCGAAGTAGACGAGCGACGGGAAGAGGGACACTCGAGCCGCGTGTCCCAAACGAGGGGCGGCAGACAAAGCGAAATGGGACGGGCGGGAGCGAAGACCCTGCCGAGACGTAGCGAATCCACGATAACAGGTCAGGACGTCGCCGCCGCCGCCGCCGCCGCCGCCCGCAGAATGGAGAGGGTGGCAGGCGTTCGACGGGGTGAGCGAGCAGCGAGGAGATGGGGTGGAAATGGAAACGTTGCGGCGGTGTTTCAGGGCGGATTGGAAGGAAGATGGAGGTTGGAGGGTGGGCAAATGGACGAGAGAGATACGTTGCGGTGGGAGTGATAGCTGAGGAGCGAGAGCGAGTGAGGAATGTGACAGCTCTATCACAGAACGGAGTGAGATAGGAGAGCGACGGGTTCGCAGCTGTGGTATTTTAATTCAATATCATCGGGATACTGACATGATGAAATAAGACATTAGAATGCAGGGTTCACAATTTTGAAGCTGTGGCTTAAGCAGGAGCGGATCCTGCCGATCATTATCGTAGATTTTTGTTAAATAGTAAACAAATATATTTTATATTATTTATATACTGTATAAATGGCACTATACAATATTGTTTAAATATTTACATCATTCGAACATGAATATTTAAGTCGATTTTGTCTAATAAAGGAAGGTGAACAAACATTCGAGGCCTTTTCGGGGATCTGAGGTCACTGAAGGCTCTCTAGTTCCGCCAGTGGCCTTGGGTTGATCTAAAACCTTTCTTCTGCATTCTTAAAACTCGCTCGTAGGATATAAAGACATAAAAAGAAATGTGCAAAAGAGCGAAGAAGAGCGCGTGCAGCGGGAGGAGACAATTACGAGGTGGAGATAACGTCAACTGTCAGAGGTTCGGTTCGAACATGGAAGGCGGATCTCAGGAGAGCGAATGACGCGAGTAATGGTGACAGCAGCGTGTCGGTGAAGTGCAAAGAGGTGGAAGAATTGGAGATTACTGCAGAAGACGCGATGGAAGAATCGATGGCGATGTGAAGGCGGTAGAAACTGCGATGGAGGCGCAAAGTCGCTAGCAAAGGCTAATGATGGTCATGGGAAAAGTGGAAGGGGTGAAGTTAACAACAGCAATTTCATAGGAGCTAAGGTGATTTCAGAAATAATTAAGAAGGGCATTAAAAAAACCTAATGTTTAACAAATGTATTTACGGTAATTATTGGATTTATATATTATTTTATATATTTCAATTTCTGTAATTTAATTTACAACTTAAAGCTATACATGTAAACGACATTTTTATTGATATTTCGATTAGCACATTTTTACAAGAAATTCAAAGAGTTTAAACAGAAAAAATGTACAACAATTCCTATGTTTTAGAGAAAATTAATTTTTCAATGTTAATAAAATAAATTCATGTATAATTCATAATTCTGAAGTACTATTTATAATTATTTTTTTAACCTATGGGTACATTTTCACGGGGAGGTATTATACGCGCACGTTTTCTTTAGCCCTGAAAACCTACCCCCACTCCTTTGCCTACATTAGTTGAGTTAGTAAGTATAAATGACATTGTGGACAAAATCTGATAACCAGAAATGTTTGCTCCATGTAATTGAAACTTTTGCATTGAAAAATAAACTACAAATTTGATATAAAATTCTTTGTCAAAATAACCAAACTCCCCACTCCTTGCGCAACGAGCGAAGCGAGGGCCCAAGAAAACGTGCGCGGATAATACGTGCCCCCTCTGGAGCTGTCCTTATGACGGAGGGCGCGACAGCGACCCGAGGGCGGGGACAACGACGTCGGCAATCGCGACCGCGATTGGAATATTACGGGTCTAATGAAGGGGTGTGCCGGTGACTGGAGGGAGCGCGGCCAAGTCAAGAGCGCTAGCAGCCGGCGGCAAGAGCGCAGACGGCGGCGGCGGCGAATGCAGATGACGCGATAGGCGGCGCGTGAGCGCGGCCGCGCGCCTAGTGGGCTGGTCAGGCGGCTTGGCGGGGCGCGGTGCGGTGCGGCTTCCTGTTTACTCCGTGTGGCCACCGCCGCCGCCGCTGCCGCGGGAAGTGCAGGGCCCCGGCGCGGCCTCGCCTGGCGCCGTTGCTGGCGGCCTCCGCGCAGCCACTGGCCTTTCCCGCGCGCCTCGCGCGCTTCGACGCACGGGGGGCGCGACGATCGCCTTGGTAAATGTTCGGAGGTGCCGTTAGTTGTGACCTCTTTTCTGCTCCGCTTCTCGCACATTTGCATGAAATGGCGTATTCGAGACCAGAATCGCAGCAGCAAATTATGCCATGCGAGGTACATTCTAGATGCAATGTATTGAATTCAAGAGATACGTTCTCATGTCGTATACGGTACTATATGTATTCTTGACAAGGAGTAAACTGATCACCGTACATATACGGTATATCTCTAAATCAATAGCGTCATTATTTTTTTCAACCTAGCGTTGGTTTTCGTAAAGAGGAAAGATTTTTAAATGGGTCGTATTATTGAATTAATATTTGTAAGTACATTATTTGGGAGAAGTAATTCTCAACTATTACAAAATTCTTAAGAGAATTACATTCACGAGTCTTTTGAAGAGACATTAATTCAACTTATTCATTGTTACTGGACGGACTTAGAATGTGGGCTAATGATGTTTATTACTTTACCACTGAGCATA
The DNA here is from genome assembly GCA_011170035.1 of Teleogryllus occipitalis. Classification (NCBI taxonomy): domain Eukaryota; kingdom Metazoa; phylum Arthropoda; class Insecta; order Orthoptera; family Gryllidae; genus Teleogryllus; species Teleogryllus occipitalis. The sequence continues at coordinate 74,514 of BLKR01009874.1, read as the reverse complement.
CGAATGCAATTCATATATTAATGAAACACCGCAACACTTCCGTAACATGAAAGTCGATATCACCGAAATCTGTTCCCTGCTGTAGTCGCAAGCGGTTTCTCTATCACTCCCCGCAGGTTTTCCGCTGGTCGGAAGAGAGAGCCAGAGCCCAAGATAGAAGACCGAGGCGACATCCGTCGGAAGCAAACACTAAGCGCATTCACCGGAAGCGACTAACGCCGGATGTCGGCAGCGGCTGTCAGCGCAGCTGAGGCGCCGCCGCCCAGGAGGTGGCTGTGGCTGTGGATGAGGATGAGGATGAGGATGAGAGGGCGGATGTCGTGGCCTCGGCCCACTAACGGAGACGCTTCGGTGGAGAGGACTAGTGGCGCGTGCGCCGGTGTGTCACCATCACAGAAACCGAGGTGCGGAAGAGGACACAGGTCCTCGCAAGTGGCAAGTGTAGATACAGCAGGAGGACGAGGACGAGGAAGAAGTAATGGGGGAGGGGAGAGAGGGGGAAAATTGGAAGGCAAGCCCAAAAAGATGACACAAAGAGATGAAATTGTAATGGAGAGTCATTCACACCCCACATTCTCACGAAAACGTAATGACTTGCTTTATGAGCTATGTAGGTTATACGGTGTGATGTTCTTAAGACGATAAAGGTCCCTACTAAAGAGGTGAATTTAGACTAATTATACATTTTAACGCTATTCTGTTGAAAATGTGTGTGTAGTAATCATTTTATCTCATATGCATCTTGCTAAGCTTTCGAATAACATTACTCGCGAAATATTTTCCGAACCCGGTTTGCTGGTGAACAGACATCCTTGAAAATGAGTGACTCCTTGCTGTGTTTCTAGGATCATTAAATCGTAAATGTCATTAGCGTATTTAATTACCTCAAAAGAATTCACTACCTGGCAATTCACAACACGAAGCTCGAACAAAGGAAATATAAATAAATGAGGCAGCGAATCAGAAAAAGAGGTGAATAAACTCAGAAATAGGGTTATGAGTGCGCTGAAAACCAACGATAGCGAACGGAAGTGACGTAAGAGGAAAGATAACATAGTTCCGCGTCCGGAGCACTTAGGCTGCTTCCGGCTCCCACCCACGCCATGCCATCCACAGCACATCACGGCGCTGCGGGGCCCTTCTCTCTGTGCCCTGAGCTTCCCTGCTCGCCTTTCCCTGTGGCGCATTAACTCGCGAGTTACAGACAGGAAGAAGGACTTCAACGTTCGCACTCCGGAAATGTCGAGTGTCACCAGCCACCGTTGCAAAGGGCGCCATGTTATCAGTGCGAAGGGGAGAAAACGTTTAATTAATGACTTCTCTCTTATGAGTGGAAATACATAAACATGAAATAATAGATTTTTATAGGTGTGCGTATGGGTGGGGGGGAGGTGGGGGCAAGGAACCCATGCCCCCCCCCAAAAAAAAAAAATTCGGAAAGGGCCTCTCAGTCCTACGTAATAAATAATGTGTGTATGCACGATTAATTCCTGATGTTCTCCTTTTTAAGCTGATATTTTGGGAAATTGATACAAGATATTTAGAAAAGAAGCTCTCCATTCCATTTGGCAACCCTGAAAATGCTTCAACATAACGTCAGTTGTAACGTAACTATTTGTTAATTGGGTCATTAACTTCATAGATTATTTCTGCTTGTATATTTTATTCATTTACCAGAAAAAATATATCATATGTAAACAAAAAATAATAACAAGGGGGCCAGAAGGACCCTGAAATGAAGTTGATATTGTTTAGGCTGAGTACGCCTGTTATTTTCGTTCAGAACAAATTGACCGGGTGCGATTATACGTTTACTACGTGACACATCGGAAAGTTCGCAGCTGAAGTTTCCTAGGCTATAGATTCGCGTCCCGGCAGAAGGATTTTTACACCTTGGCCCACCACTGCCTAGACGGGAATTCTGGAGACCATTTAGTACGATATGTCAGTGGTTTCTGCGATCTATTGCTTCATTGTCTGAATAGAACCTAAAAACAACGGGCTACAGATCAGGCGCGTCGTTTCTTCACCCCGTCTCCGATTTCACCCTTAGGGCTGTGCGTTAATTCTCCTTTTCTTATTGCCATACACTTTGATCTCGATTATAAAACACCTGTCGAAAGGCGTTAAAGATACGGGATGCGACAACAGCTGTGCGAAACCCACAAGAACAAATCTAGTGTTCAATTAATTTCGAGAGTTTAATGAGTGAATATTTAAAACCTTTCTGATTAAAAATTCGTACTTCCCTTTTATGGTTATGATAAACATAGAAGAGAATAATTAGTCATATTTGATGCACATCCAGAAGAAGAGATAGAAAATTGCATTCGAAACCAGCCTAATGATAAATATCTCTGTGCTAGCTCTTATTACCGCCTCTTTGAAAAATATGATTGAATACAGTGTGACATATTGCCGGTTCAGCATTGGTGCCGCTACTAGCATAACACACAGACGTAATTAATTAGTCGCCGTATTTTCAATTATTCTTTCAACAATCTTTTTCCGCCTGTTTACTGATTAACTCAAACTACGGTCATTCATTTGTCTTGGGTAACTGCAACTTATTTATTTCTATATACTCAAACGTCCACCTTTTTCTTGAATTCTAAGATATACTGATTCTCTAAAGGCGAACTTTGAATTCTGAGAGAAAAAGAAACGCACAGCAGTCAATCTCTGTCATTGGCATGTAGCCACGACAGAAAATGCAAATTTGGAATGCCCTAGAACAAAACGAAGCCGCGATCAATACCGTGTGGATTTTACGGCATTGAGATTTGAAGAGCGTCGTTCCGCGTGCATTTGCATCCCGGGGCCTCTGCAGCAGCGAATGCAGGGACGAGTGAGCGAGTGCGAGGCGGGGCGGGGAAGGCGAACGAGTGAGCGAGTACGGTGCGGGGCGGGGTGGGGAAGGCGAACGAGTGAGCGAGTATGGTGAGGGGCGGGGCGGAGAAGGCGGACGAGGGAGCGAGTGCGGGGCGGGGCGGGGCGAGGAAGGCGGACGAGTGAGCGAGTGCGAGGCGGGGCGGGGAAGGCGAACGAGTGAGCGAGTACAGTACAGTGCGGGGAAGGGCGGGCGGGCGGGGTGGGGTGGGGTGGGGAAGGCGGACGAGTGAGCGAGTGTGGGGCGGGCGGCGGGGAAGGCGGACGAGTGAGCGAGTGCGGGGCGGGGCGAGGCGGGGAAGGCGGACGAGTGAGCGAGTGCGGGGTGGGGCAGGGCGGGGAAGGAGGACGTGTGAGCGAGTGCGGGGCGGGGCGGGGCGGGGAAGGCGGACGAGTGAGCGAGTGTGGGGCGGGGCAGGGCGGGGAAGGAGGACGTGTGAGCGAGTGCGGGGCGGGGTGGGGTGGGGAAGGCGGACGAGTGAGTGAGTGCACGACGGGCGAGCAAGTGCAGGCGGGCGAATTTGCTTCCTGGGCTTGTGGCGTCCGTGCCCCTGGCGCAGCGGAGGTCCCGGCCTCGCCCCCGGCCACGCCCGCGCCGCGCCGCGCCCGCCGCCGGCACGCGACCCCGCGCACGCGGAACCGGCGGCGGCGGCCAACGGCGCGGCGCGGCGTGGCACTGGCATTTGCACGCGCCGCCAGCGCTCACTCGGCCGTTCCCGTGAGTTACAGCTGCGTAGCAGAAGTTGACAGCTGTGTTGGGGCAACTCGAAAGGTGGGAAGTAAACGAAAGAGAGAAAATGAGATGAAAGTTTGAAAAGACAAAGATTTGAAAAAATAAAAAGATTTAAGACGTAGAAAAGAATAATACGATGAATGCTGAAAAATTAATAAAGTGGAATAAACCATGGCTAAGAGTCGAGCAAGGAGAAATAAAGAAGGTCTTTCTTAGAAAAGACCAAATGATGAAAATTGAATCATTGTATTCATTCATTCATAAATGAATTCATCCATCATTGAATAAATGACTAAAAATAAGAAAGAAATGAATGTCGAAAGGCGCAAAGTAACCGGAGTGTAAGGAGTGAAGAGAAGAAACGACAACAAAGAAAATAAACCTAAACCTAGAATAAATACAGTAAAAAGTTTGAAACATAATGCTGAACGCACCACATTCAAGCGGCTCATCAATTCACTGGAAAGATTAAAAATAAACATTTCATTAAATGGCTCTATGATTGCCTTACACAAGCAGTTTGATCAAATATTACAAAGAAATTTATTTTGCAATTTACATTGAAGTAATATTAGGATGCCTTCAGCAAAAATCGCAAAAGAAAAAGTTTCAGCAAAAGCAAATTTTACTGGAGATTAAGAAAAGGATGCAAGTCTTGGTAAGGAGATTTTTGTTGCCTTTCAACACTGTGATTTGCTCACAAGAGGTAATCATGAAGTCACGGAGCGAACTAAACAAGATTCTCATATACTTCCAACTACAATGGAGTGGCGCCGAAATTTTGGACGAAAGTACCGTTTGAACTGTTGTGAATAAGTTGTTTTTTTCGCCTGAAGACAACGGTCACAAGCGCCGGTTGGTCGCAAGCCAAATTCCAAGGATTACCAAGCTTTCATATTTGAAGCAGCTCTCACTAAAATATCTGCACAGAATTAATGGCTAACTTCCATAGCGTCTCACTGCTGACCGCGTACCCCAATTCTGTAATTTATATTCTGGACATTTTTTTTGAGAAACGTTTATTTCCCTTGCCTAACTCTCATCCATATAATTAGCAGAAGTTTGTATAATTTGTGATTTCACTTCATAGCGATTTACTGATTATGTAGAGTACCCGGAACTAATTAAGCACATTTTTTGGAATGGAATTTGTTGAAAACTGAATTATTCATTACTGGTTTTCAGCTCACAAATCCGGAACTGATACGTGGTCTTAAGTTGACATATTACTAAGGAGCCAAATCCATAGTGAATATTAAAAACTACATTAGCAAAAAGAACATATTTTGAGTTTTAATACCAGCAACACCACCACTCATTAAAGGTACATCAAATTCAAGGATAATCCGCATTAAGTATACAAGGCACGCTTTGGAATGCACACACATCAAATTCAACTTTTTATGCCAATAAAAAAGAGTGTGGACACTAGCCAGTCAATCACGAAACTGCTAGGGACATTAACCCGGAAGCACGTTTCCGATCACTCAAGGAACCGGTTATTCAACGATAACCAAGAACCTCTATAAAATACGGACCTCCATAATCGACCATTTATTTTATTGTGCAATCACTTTCTGCATGATATCCTGTTGACTAAGAATTCGGACGTAAGTATTTCATTTCCTTCCTCCGTAATTCCTTGAAAATACCCCGAAGTTCCGAACTTTTTCTCAAATAATCTAGTGGGGCAATATTAATTCGCGAAAACACCGTCACGATAAGGGCGCACGGTGTAATAAACAGGGCTCGGCTTTTGATGACCAAAAATTCTTTGAAAATTACCTATAAAAAGACTTAAAAATAAGAGGAAAATGTACTATTTTTTTAAAAATATGCTCAAAAGTTTGTATGAGTATGTCCATATTTAAATGATTTTTTTAAATAATAACTTTTACACTTTTATAATAACTTTAATAATAATAATAATACTTTACTAATAACACTTTAATAATAACTAATATAACTAATAAAACACTTTAATAATAACTTTTACAATTTTACATAAAATTTATGTAAAAATATATTTAATATAAATCTTTATTTTAGGATCTTTATTATATGTCCCAATCGTCGGTTTTGAAATGTGACCGAAGATCCGCGTAATTTTGAGTTCGAAAAATAGAGTCCATTGCAGAAATGAATTTTATCACGAACTGATGATACAATCAAAACTTTGTTTTAGTGTATCATTGTAAATTCATGACATTCACTAACAATAAGAATGAAAAGAAAAAACCCAATGCGTAAAAATGACAAAAAATCACCCAAAGGTCCAGAAAAATGACTTAAATCTGAAAATGGCAAACAATGATCCTATAACTATACATTAACTTATAACACCTATATGTCGTGATGAACATTCATTTACAAGTCAGCTCCATGTAGAATGTAGCAGTGAAAAGATGACACGTCATCAGAATCCGCGACCTGGTATACTGCGATTTGTATTAAGCTGCGTTTGAAGTAAATCAGTTGTCTCCGTATCATGCAATCGGAAAGTCGAACGCCACCATAGGGCCACTGTAGTGACGCGGAAGATCCCCATTGGACGGAACAGTTACAGCTAATGAAATATTAAACGCAGCCATATAAAAACAGCAGTATAATAAAATGTACTCTTCCTTTTCACGTAATCTTTCGGTATCGAGGTCCTGGGGCCCAGCACAGACGGCGCCAGCACGGAGGGGCTGGCGTGGGTGAACACCTTCCGGGACGTTCCGCGCGCGGGCGCGGCGGCGGCGGCGGGGCCAGGAGAGGGCGGTCACGCGCCGCCGGCGGCGGCGGCGGCGGCGAGTGGGTCGGCGGGTCGGCGACCGCGCACACGCGACGCCGCCGCCGCCGCCGCCGCCGCCGCCGCCGCCGCCGTTCCTTACCCGCCGCGCTGCGGTGGCGAGAGGAGGCGGAAGCAACCGGTCGCGTAGTCGCTTCCGCCCGGCGATTCCCTCTCCCTCTCGCGTGGCATCCCTTCGAGACAACGACGCCCACGCAATTCGTTTCGCGTAAGACACGTACGATTTCTAACAGAAGGTTGTGGGATAAGGAGATTGATTCATCATGGAGCCGTGATGATTGCATGATGAATCCACCGATGTTTTCATTGGATTTTTAGCACGATGTCTGTTACGAAATCTTCCGTTATTGTGGTCTGGGGATTTTTTAATTCGCGACAAACGCTGATTAGACCCGTATTAATGCATTTGTTATGCTTCCAACACAGCAATGCATGTGCATTGTGACATGCATGTTTATATCAAATATTTAGAATACAAGAACTAATGTGAACTACAACCCTGTAAAATACGGCAGCAGGAACATCAAGAAACTAATACGGGATGGAGTTGCCTCCAATCTTTTCATTATTATCAACTTCAAGAGAGTGAAGAAAATTGCGTGTTTAAAATCAATATTTATTTATGGCGAACGATGTGCAATTATAGACTGTCATGAAATCTCCAGTGCATAAATAAAAGGCGAAATAAAATTTCATGGTTCAATTCTTGCCAATTAAACTGGAGGAAATTTCTCTAAAATATTAGAAAAAGAAGTTCTCTATATGGTAAAATGTGGGTAGGATAACAATAGCAACGTTAATAACCATTATATAATAATAATAATAATAATAATAATAATAATAATAATAATAATAATAATAATAATAATACTATGCCCGAAACATAATTATTTCGTTTGTTGCTATTGGGATGTAGATAATTTTAAGAATGCTTGAACCTCTCGTGCTATGAAATGTTCTGTTAAAACTGATGCGTTTCATTGCGTCAGTAGGTGAATTCTCATCAACGTGAAAACCAAATTAAAGATCCGAGAACTTCGCATCAATAAGACATAAGATCACGCTTCTTGATTCATATTCACTTAACTAAGCATATCAAGTTAATTTCCAAGTATAAAATAGCATCAATGATTTCTAATCCAGCTGCAAAAAAGCTGATCTCAATATATTGGGATCGACACCCGCGATTGAAACAATTGAGTAAATATTCAGAGAATTTACGAGGATGCATTTCACTAGGACACTAATGTAACTATCGTCTTGTTGCTTTAATCTTTGGCCTACCTGAGAGGTTTGTATAAACACACGTTTTGTTTCTTTTTTATTGTGTGTTTAGAACCCTCACTCGGCACTTAACAACGCTTTCTAGACATTTCCCTTTTATGACCCTTTTCCGTGGGTAGCTTCCTTATATCTTCACCTTCAGCTTTGCTGCGAGATGTGCGATATTATACGACATTTCCTTTTAGCCTTGAAGTTGCCATGTCATTGCAAACTTCAAAATTAGTATTACATTTCACTCCATCAATTATTACTGTCATCTACATTAAAAAATAATGCATAGGGTTTCTTTTAGCCATTCTCCTCACGTGTACAATTTGCAGTAGTATAAAAATACAAGTTCAAGCTATGTAAGTTTTTTCGACGCTCATTGGAACTGAAGCGATTGGACATCCTATAAAGAATATAGGACTCTGAAAGAAGATTAAGATATGCGTATTTGGATTCAAATGTATCTTCTAAGGAGTTCATTTCATTACGAGTGTCTATTTCCCATCTTTACAAGTGAACAACGTAGTTCACTACATGAATATTTTCATTCCGAGGATTACATTACAACCCGACCAAGCGAAGTGTAGGACTGCAGAGAAGCCGGCGCATCTGAGAACTAACGACAGCGACAGTTGCGACGCGCGTTAGCGCCGGGGCGGTATAATCTGCTGCATTCATGATCATGTTCCAAAGTAATAATGCATTTTTGCATATCATATTACGTAATGCTAATTAATTAGCCCAACTAGTTTTCCTTCAGATAATTTTCCATAGAAAACATCACGTTATTCACACAGAAAACACTAATTTGATCACTGATTAACGATTTGAAACCTCTCCATTTCGATGTATTTTATGGAAATCCTGAAGATAAAGAAAAAAAAAACAGGAAATTTTTCATTAAATCAAATAATGTAATGCATTCATGATGTAGAATTTGTTGTGTAGTGTGACTGATTAATGTGGTTACTTTTAGAGACTCAAAATACTGCCGTTCTTCATATCGTTATCAATTTTTTATTAATATAATTAGAACGTGTCGTTTACCTCATTGTTTTAAATGGACTGTCATGGATATTGTTGAACCTAAGAAGACATTACAAGAGTGTCACGTCTTCGGAGCTTGGTCTAGATCAGTGCTTCAGTTTTCAGTTGCACTGATACCAATAGCTGTCTGTCTGTCGGTCTCTGTCTCTCCGAAGCAAAACAAAGCGCAGTGCTGCCCTCATCGCCAGTCATACACCCTGCTTGGTCGGGTTATACAGTGTTACGATGCAGCAAGATTGCGTTTATACTTATTTTCCTATGCTTATTACTGAACGTTACAGACCGCTCCTGCGATTGATACATTTCCTTCTTGGTGCGAATACGTATGACACGAGAAAAAAAATTGTTCACAAACAACGCCCCGCATATAAAGGCATCTAAGAAGGATGTTGGAACACGCGAGAATTTTTATCTTATTCACCGGAGATTATTCACCGCAAGGATAACACGCGAAAGACAGGCTCTCTATTTATCAAAAGTGGGTAAACACGTCACTTGCGTCGGCGCCCGTCTCGCATCACTGAGACTTCACGGCAATCGATTTCGTCTTTCACGACTTCTCACTGTGGGGAAAAAGATCAAAGTGCAGGGAAAAATTTATTTTGAATGGAAGCTTTAGAAACAGGAGTAAGTTGATATTTTGAACATCAAAATTGAGGTAGTTCGTCCATTAAGAAGTCTTCGTGAATGTATGAACTTCTTTTGGGTCAGTATCGCATTATTGTCCTATGGAATGGAATCCAGGTCTCCGCAAGGAAAGTGAAGTTGATATCCAGGAGCTTACACACATAAGTCAACTTTGTCCATTGAGGGACTTACAGAGCAGGACTCCATCGTTTAATTGACTTTTGAATTAAATGGTTAGTGAGATAAGAGTTTCGTTCCAACTGCTTTTAGACACCGAATATTTACTATTAAACCAGTCAGAAAATATTACACACTCATTTACAATCAGGTTGAATGAATTTCAGGATCGCCACGCCACTCAGGGTCACATGTGATTAGAAAATTCTACAGTTTCATAATGGAATTGGACGCACAAACCATTCAATATGTCATTATGAATATTTCGTCATTATTACGAAGTTTAATTGTGTCGAACACCAGTTAAAAAATCAACTGACCAATTTTTTCTTACAATTTTTTGTAAACTTTTTTTACTGGATTTTCATCTCCAGCGCGTGCCGCACGAAAAACTCAGGGGGGAAGGCGGCGATGGCAGCAGCGGCGGCGCGCCAGGATCGACTCCCGGCGGCGGATTACGTCTTTACGGCGCCATAAACTCGCGTCGCATTAGCACAGAGGGCGAGGGGAATGGGCAAGGGGAGGGGAAGGGAAGAGGGGAGGGAGTGCGCACGCAGCGCTGCGAAGCGAAATGAGGAGGAGGGTGGTTCCGCTGCGGGCGCGCAGCTACAGGCAAGCATACAGCCCCGTGCTTTGTTTAATGTCCCAACAGCTCGCTTTACAAACACACACCTATTTCCTAACTCGTACACACTCGGTGCGAATTATTTGCCATCTGAGAATTAATGAAGAAATTGCAGAATGTCCAGGTCTGTTGAGTCTCTTCTATGAATATACGTTCATTGTTGTTACTCTAAGGAATATTAAAGAACTATGAATTCTGTACTTTAATTATATTAATAGTGAATTGTGATATTTGTTTGCCTATAGAATTATGACGTAATGAAATGTATCAACCCCCGAGGCCAGGAAAAAAATCTTATGTGCAAACCTTTTTTGTTAGAAGGATTAGCAATAGCTGGTGTGGTGTGTACCCACTAACTTTCAACGTGATCAAGAAATGACAGTGCATATTCTCTCTCTCATCCTACCACAAGCAGTTTTTAAAATCATTGGTAATTTGCATTGAATATGAAAATATATTGTTTTTGACAGTGTTCCAGCATTGAAACGACTAATAAAATAAGGTAAAATATTGTTCACTGAATACCGACGGCGGCAGGATTTTCGACACTAGCTTTTCAGCTAGGTCGAATTCAGTCGCTGTCTGGAGGAGAATCCTGGAGGCCGGCTGCTCCGATCGGTAGTTTCCTGTGGTTTCTCCGGTCAACACCAGGCGAATGCCGGAGCAGTACCCTAACAAACGGGCCACGGACCGCGCGCGATCTTTCCTTCCTTTTCCTTGTCCTATCCTCTCCCCTTACACACACACTTACACTAACATGCACTACACTACCAAATATTCCGGGTCACCGGTCGGGACTTTAGAGCTTGTCCCGGCTGGGGCGGTGCCCCGCTGGTGGGAGAGTCCTGGTTAGGGGGAAACCCCACTAGCCGACGGTGGGCTGGCGCCGGATCTCGCCATCCAGTGGGGGAAAATCTCCATCTCCAGAGAGAAAAACATGCACTACACTTACGAGACTAATGACCAAAGCAGTTGACGCGCCCGGAAACCCGAAAAATATCAACCAATCAATCAATAGCGCCGCAATAGAAGACTTGGGATACCACTGATTCAATATTCACAGGAGGTTCCGCCACTGAGGCGACTGCCATCTGCGTCGCCCGCTGGGCTCGCACGCGCATGCGAAGGAGATCCACGCACGTAACTGGGAATTGCATTCCGGCACGAAGCCCCTCGCGGCAGAAAGCGCCGCGCCGCCGCGTCGCCCCTACTGCGCTATCCGGTTCTAGGCCGCAACCCGCCCAACGCGCCCGGAGTAGAAGAAAGCAGCCTCGGAGTATTTGTGCCAGATTGCGCAACCAAACTCGTCCTCACCATTTTCTTGTCCTCTTCCCAGTACAGTATTCAACAGAAGAAAACCGTAAAATAATCTGGCAATGTGGAACTGGAAATTCAGAACTTTTACGCAGTTATAAGCATTTGTGCGTGCAGCTCAAAATATTACAAATTGCTTTGTCGTAAATTAATGCACGAGATAATATTTTAAACAAATATTTTATTTACAATCCCTAAACTATTTAATTAAAAAACAGCGGTTCACAGATCCTCTTATGATTAAGCTGTTTTTATAATTTTATGATTTAGAGCTTCGTAGCGGCGTAATTAATGGTTGTGGGTTCATGCTATTGAAAAAAGTTTGTGTTTAGCCTAAGAGAGCCAAATGCAATAGAATCAATAAATTATTGTACAATTCAACAACATTCTTTGTTTATTGAATGTTTGATAGCTGCGTTATATCAAAAAGCGTTTCTGTTCCAGTAATTGTAATCTAAGCACTAATATTTCGAGAGCATTGACTCCCACTGAATGTGCAATGTCCTTGGATGTCCGTGAGCGGGCAAAGGCTGCGCCCACGGCGACCGGCCGTGGGTGGCGTGCACCTGGAGGATTCCCGGTCATGAGTCAGAGTCGCGCCGCGCCGCACACTGGACGCAAATGGTTCAAACGACGCGGAGCAAACTGACAGAGTGGCTAGTGCTAAGTGAAGCACATTTGCGGTATAGTGAAAAATACAGTAATAATACACAAATACTAATAATAATACTAATCCAAATCTTAATAATAATAATAATAATAATAATAATAATAATAATAATAATAATAATAATAATAATAATAATAATAATAATGTCTATTTCTGGCGAGGCTCAGGTCGTTAGACCTGCCCTTCCACCACTTAACTAGTGTGTATTATATTAAAATGCAAACATTTAATTTATATGCATGTCTATTAGCACTCTTGTGAATCATCACAATGTTCTTGCGTTAAATGAAAATGAGGTAATGAGGTAACTGTGCACGCCTAAACTATACAAAACAAAGCAATTTTCAACAGAAATCATTTGCATCACGTGGAATACTATCAGTGGCGCATTGCTAATAGAAAATTTAACTACAGTACATGACCCAACAAATAATGATGAAATGTTTAGGGTTGTCTGTTGGTAACGTGTCTGTTAATGATTCAGAAAATGCAACAAGCTACTTTCAATCCCTAGCCAATAAAAAACAACACTTGTTTCAAGTAAACCAATCTTTAAGAAGCACAAGAAAAAACAGCAACCTATATGTATGTTATTAATACGCGTTATGAAAGGTAAAACATGTTTTGTTTGAATACATGCGTGTAGGTAATTTCACGTAAGGCATCATATGAGCTTCGTATTGTTTGGACCCACTGTCCACCGCGGCCGCCCACAGCGCCCCCTTCCCCGCGGACGTCGCCCTGGAGCACGTGCACTTCCCGGCTCAACCTCCGCCCTTCAGCTCGGAAACTTGGCGGGGACTTGCTCACAAGGCACTTATTGAGACATTCTATTCATGTTTGTTCAAGAGACGCTATTCACGATTATTTACAACTAATTGTTGTTTTACAAATTTGACGTTTCTTTCCTTGTGATTCGAAACAATGGTTATGAACCTTAAATGTCAGAAGAACAAGTCGTATTCTAGGGAGAGATCCTATTAATATAATCGCAATTTGATTAGACACGTCTATTACATCGGACAAGATATGTACTAATGACTGGATGCAGATTGTAAATATCTTTTACATTCATTTAAAGTCAAAATTGCGCATAAAATCAAAATACGATGTTTATTTAATGAAATAATTTATTGAACTATAAATTGATTGAACTTTTATTGAACTTTAAAATCAAAATAAGTTATCACATAATATCCCAGCTTACTGCAAACTATTCGCCTATTTTATAAAAGGAAATGTAGATTTGTTGCCCGGCCAATTTGTCATTTCCAATAAAATAAAACAGGATATAACTGAGCACCTGCAAAATATGCATTTTATTTTTTAAAAATTCTTTGTTACTCGTGTGACAAGGGTGCAATTTATTTACAGTTAATACATTTAGTAATTAACCATGGATTGATTTTGGAAACACACTACATATACCATGATATAGACAAAATATTGCAGTTAGCAAGAAACTTAAGTGTTTGTACTTTATACTATTTGTAACTAACAATTCATATTTAATCACTTCATCGTGAGATTTGGTACGTAGGATGAGATAACGCATGTCCACATGATAGGTCTCGACACATTTATTAATGAAGGATTTTGACATTCTTTACACATCTTAACCAGACTCCCTTACGTCTAGCTACACTATATCTTACAAATTGATTAAACAAATATTCACCAAAGCTACCGAGAATCTGGCAAAAAGTGAGCATTATTGAATTTGTATTAGAGTTTGTTCTACTGAAAAACATCAATCCCCCATTCCTTTATCAGAAATAAAGCAGTTTGAACCCAACATCGCATTGAAATTCCAGGCGATTTATATGATCTAAACTACTTAATGACGCAACACAAGGAAAGGTCAAGGCCTTCTGTATAATAACCGTAATTCTGTCGGATATGAGGCGGCGGAACAGATCTTACGTTGGGCGGTCGTATCACGCATATGCTTTGGAAACGATCTAACTAACGTCTTTCTTTGCAACTATGTAGGGCACTATCATATAAAACAGTAAAATTTAACGACCTGAAACTTCTCAAATGAATTTACAGCTACGGAGATTGGTATCACCTCTTGTTTTTCTTTAAATGTTTAATAATTCTAGGAAAATCACTGAAGTTGTTTGGAAATTGAAAGTGCACTTGAATTTTTTTTGTTACCGACTGAACATAGTTTCCACACTAACACTGTTACCCGCAGTATCAATATAACCGCATTTTTACGAAAGAGATCTAGGGAAAGATATTAACTACAAAGAAGGGAATTTATTGTAGATTAGCATTAATTGAGTGTTACTTTAAAGGCAGTAACTAATCGCATTCTTCATTAATTCACTGCAACATAGTGATGTACCAAACGGCAAGTCAAACTAATATAATTGATCCAGAAATATTTCCACAAATCAACACTGAAAGATTATTTTGATCGTGAAATCTCTCAGAAGCTTACCAGTAAAAGGGGTAAGGATAGGTAAAGATTACGAGACACATTTATATAGACAAAAAGTTCTGTGGAAACGAATTGAATTCCAACGTTTTCATGTTTTGTATGATGAGGTAATAAAATCTTCGAACTGATTTGAAACGTCATTTCTAGAGAAAAAAATTATGAAAAAAAGAAAGCCATTATGTGTGTGTGTATTGATTGACATTACAAATTCTGACCAAAATAAACACTGAATACTTTCGCTTACTGTATTTCGTATGATATATTATTGGCTGGAACCAGTCGTCAGATATTCAAGATTACTTCGTTTATGTTGCATGTGTCTTGGTCATGAACCTGCCTATCACCGTATTTCATTACCTATGAGCTATAAAAATTGCACTTTTCATTCTGCTGTAGAGTGAAAGTAGAAAATAAAGTCACTTTTTTCGTTACTTCCTTTGGAAGAAAACTCTTCGGACGCATTGCTTTTAATGCGTCCGAAGTCATGTTACATTTATTTAGCGAGAAATTCTATCACAATTTATATCGGGGAAAGCATTATAAGCATTAAACAAAAACAGTGAATTACATTAATACACATTTGGATAAATAACCGAAAATTATCCCGAGCTGCTAGTATGTTTTTCAGTGTCTAGTCCGATGGATAAATATCGTGTGTACATCCTGTAAGGACGGTAACAATGAATTCAAAACTGAATACTATCTACGTATCCTTTCTTTTACGTTCGTACTTCTATATCTAAATTTAAGGTTGGGAAACTGACACATTCTGCTTCATCAATAGGCCTACAATCTTCGCTAGAAAGAAGACATCTCCATCATTTCACTGGCACGGCACTGTTTTGATTCATTTTATCCATTTCTCCTCTTCACATCACAAGAAATATTTCAGCGAGTTCCTACATTGCAAATTCACTGCGCGGGGAGACCTGTGAAAAGTCGCGTTGAGGGCGGCGCGGCGTCCGCGGGGCGGGCGAAAGAGCGAGAGCAAGCGCCCCGTCTCGTAGCAGGAAGCGCGCAAGTCAGGGCGAGGCGGGGGGCGGTCGTGCAAAGGCCTGGGAGCAGCTACAGAATCCCCACTGTCACCTCCGTCACCTCCGTCACCTCGTGAAGTCCTTTGCGCCGTCTGACGAGCTCGTGCACGCAGTGAATTTACAATGTAGGAACTCGCTGAGATATTTCTTGTGTTATGAAGAAGAGGAAAGGAAAAAAAAATATAAAATATAAAAAAAAAAACAACAACAACGAATTGTGTGATGCCAGTACGCAAATGGGGACGTCTCTCCAACAAGGATTATAGGACTATTAATGTTTGAGAACGTGCCGTTTCCCAACCATCAATTTAGGTATAAAAATAGGAACAGAAGAAGAAAGGTTCGCTGATTAGATAGAATTCAGCTTTGCAGTCATTGGTATGTTCCATTATAGAAATCGTGCTGTGCGCGGGACGGTGACGCTGAGCAGGGCTGCCATTGCGTCACCAAAGTAGGAGCAGTAGCGATTGTGGTGACTTGAGAATACGGTGAAAGCGAGGCAGGTCAGGTGTGGGCGTGATAAGGCAGGCGGAGGGTAGCGCACTGGCGCGCCATGGCGGCAAGGCGGAAACAAAGGGGGCGCCTTCGACAAAGACGCCATTGAGTGACGGGATTCCCTTGTCACAAGATCCGGGCAGGAGAGGTTCACTCACAGGAGGGAGTCAATGGTGGGGATTCTGGTTTCAAAGTGGGTATGGCGATGTTGAAGACGGAGATTGTGATATGTGCTCTGAAGGAAGCGGAAAACGATGCGGCCTCATATAAATACGTATTGACAAACTTTTATTTTGTTTTACTTCATTTTATTTCCATTCTCTCATTTTCTCATTAGCCTTCGATTTAATACATTCAAATATTTTTTACTCACTTTTCAAAATATTTGCTGTATTCCATTGTTAAACTTTCCCATTTTTGCAATAATATTATATTTTAAATTATGCAAGTTCATTTAAACCGTTGAAAGATGATTCAGATCTTTCGAGTGTACAACGAATGCATACACTATTATAAAACATTCCAGGAAGAATTTTATTTTACAAGTTAATCTACTGAAATTCAAATAGTAATACCAAACACCACACACACCGCATATAAAGACGGCTCCACACATTCGTCATTCCCTGAGCAGCAAGCTAGTGCTCGCCCAACCCCGAGCAGCTAACGTGTTCGGCGAATGTTAGCTCCCTTTGATGTGTCCAAAAGACCGACACGTGGTGGGCAGGGCGAACACCTATTGTTCTTCACTCGGCAAATAGCAAGCAACTCATCCACAGTACTCGGGATTCGGCGAGCGGTTGCTCGCTGTTCGCCGAATAACGAATGTGTGGAGCCGCCATAAGGTGAAGACCATATGAGCATGTTAGTTATGTCAACGTTCAGAGTCGTTAGATCGGGGGTGGTTAGTGTCAGTCGGGGGGTAGCGCGAGAGGCGCGGGGGCGTTACCTGTGTCCGGGCCAGTGGTCGGGCACGAAGATGTTCCACCAGGAGGGCCGCTTGTGGCGCTCCGCGGCGGCGAGCAGGCGCGGCGCGTCGGCGGCGTTGGGGCCCAGGGCGCCGCCCGACCCGAACACTCCCTTGCGCCGCTTGCGTTCCATCTTGATGTGCCAGGAGCGCCGCCGCCCGCCGCCCCCGCCCCCGCTGGCGCGCCGCTCGCTCGACACGGGCGCCGCCAGCCCGCCGCCGCCGCCCCCGTTCGACGTGCCGGTCGCGGGGGCAGGCGTGGGCGTGGGCGTGGGGGCGGGGGCGGGCTCCGCGGCGGGCGGGTCGTCGGGCAGCGAAGTGGCCCCCGCCGCCGCCACCGACGCCACCGACACCGCCGCCGCCGCAGCGGCCGCCGCCGCCGGCTGCACGTACCACTCCGTCTCCGTCATCGTGTGCGCATCGCCGCCACCGCCGCCGCCGCCAGCGCCGCCTGGAGGAGCGCGCGTCAGCGAGGGTGGCCTCCAGCGAGGGGCGCGGGCCAGCGCTGCAGGGGCGGGGAGAGGAGAGGAGGGGAAAGGACGCCGGGAGCAGCACGGCCGGCGCGGCTGGGCAGACCCATCCGTCGGGTTTTCCTCGTCGCGTTCTCGTTCGTCCAGGATATGCACTTCTAGAAATCGGACTCGATTCTTAAATCGGCGCGTACGCATTCGTGAAGAAACTCAACGCCCAGAAACGTGAAAGAAATCGCGCGTAAACTGTTAGCAAACTTGTGGCGAAAAGTGACTGCCTAACTCTCTCTCTCTCTCTCTGAGCAGGGCGCGAACTTCATGACGACAAACATGACTAGGAAGAATATCGAGAACATTTTTTGAAAAAAATATTCCAAACCGTAAATGAAAGAGATTACTACGTTGAAGATAGAAATAATTCAGTTAAATTTATCTTCAATTATGATTTGCAATTGTGTTGAATCAAGGCAACGTTTTTACACCGCCAACTTCCTTTTGTATGTCAAAAGGGGGAAGTAATCCTTTTCCAATGTAGCCCTTGAAAGCACATGCGTCCGGAATTGAATTTATTCGGTATACACATAAAGGAAAGAAACCTTCATTTTATTCAGGGTCTGAGAACTAACAAGCAGTAATGGCGCCCTTGAGATTCCATTTTATAGAATGACTGCGCTAGATTCAGCAAATCACAATGAACCACAAGGTCACGATTCGAATTACGCGTTAGGTACGGATAGTTATGATATACGATTAGTCATCTTTTGCATTATTCCGTGAATGAAGTCTTAAAATATTAGTCGACACAAATACATTCCACTTATACTTTATTAAAGGTAATCTATTGATAGTTCTTTTTATTACTCAAAGTCATTGATTTTCTAATGAAAACTGTAGCTAAAATATACGAGTACTTCTTTTGACAATTCTCAATTGGAGAGTCTTTTTGCACACGCAATTGCAACATTGCAGATTGCTTTGGAAATATTGCATCTACACTACCACTTACGGCAACTGAATGCGCCTCTTAGTGCGCAAACGAAGCGCAAGCAGTCTGCGTGCATCGTTCTCCAGGCCGCCCTCGCGCGCGCCGACCGTGCTGCAAGGGGAGGGCGCGTGGCCGGCTGCGAGCAACTCCTGCGCTGGATGAGTTATGGTCCCGTCTGGTCGTGTCAGGTCTGGATTGGGGCTGTCTCGACCGGGCCAGGTGGCCGCGTGGTCAACGCGATCCTGCGTGGCGTAGGTCTAACTCGCTCTCTCTCTCTGTCCGGAGAGAAAGACTACGACGTTGCGACACCGGGTTGCGAACTAAGCGTTTTCGAACAAACGTAGCAGTTCGTGGCCCCGCGCGCTCAGAGGTTGCGTCGCGACTAGCAGAAAGCAGGCGAAACGCGGAGTTTCTGACGCAAATGCGGTGCGCGGTCCACGAGATGAACCAGAGCCGAATCTCATTGACATCCGTGACGCTTTACGTGAGTCACTTTTCACGGACAATATAAAAAGTTTTAGTATACTTCAAGATATAGACGTTTCCATACTGTTTCAAAACAAACAGCTTCCAACGATTAGATTCATAATTATGAGAATTCATACTGCGGAGAAGAAAAGGGTCCATTCATCCTTCATTGCACATATGTAAACTATCTGAACAATTCTTGAAGGTCTTGAAAAATTAATCGTTCAATGATAAATATGGATAAGATAATTGAAAACGTGAAATAAACGAGTTTTTAACATTTTTATAGCCAAAATCACGGTACAGTTAATGGCGCAACATTTATCCACTTTTTTTTGTTTAAGGTCGCATCGACATCTAGGTCGACATCTTAGCGACCACTATTGGAGTTACCGATATAGTAACTATGAAGATGAAACGATATGGTGACGATAAGGGGTGAAAGGACGAACACAAAAACAACCACGTCCTAGGCGGGACTCGAACCCGCCGTTGGTCCGAGAACCATACAACACTGCCTTGGCGATCTCGGTCACCGGATTGGATTATCCACATTTAAACAGTTAGAAATGCACGACTAACAAATAAAAGACATCACCAGAATGGTCAATATGTTGAACAAGAATCAATTCCAGACAAAAACAGCAGGTGCACAGCAAACATATCGATAAGTTTATTGCACATAGTCAACAGATAAAAGTAACTTCTGTTCTTTGTTCTAACGGTCTCGTCACCGTTATGTGCGTCTATTAGTCAGGCCTGGCGTTAACTACTCGCAAGGCTCCCGACGAATGACGTTTCCCAGCTGCTTCCTAGTGTCGCGGAAAAAACGCACGACTTCTAAGGCCTTATCAGGGTGACTAAGTTCTGTGTTGGAACGGACGTGTAACCATTGTCACCACCATCAGTATTGACGGTGAACATTATATATATGCATCAATTAATTAAGGAATTAACATTAAATTTCGAAAGCATTCTTCGGATGATTTGAACCTAGATTTCTGTCATTTTTACACAATCATCAGACGGGTATTTTTCATTTCAAGGAAAAGGGACGACAATTTAAGATTTTCAAATGTGACAATCCAGGTAGAACCTTTTTGAATTTCTAAAGTATCATGGTACAATTTTATCACAAACGTTTAATAATATTTGCAACTAAGACAAGATTTCAATGCGGGAAGATGAGAAACGATTTTGCGTTTTCACACATTGCCTGTTTTATGTATGGATAATCAAAGAAGTTAGAAAGATACGACAGAAACATAATATACGTATGGATACAGATAAAAGAATAAAATTGTAAAAAGAAATATAGTAAAATTGTGGGAAAAAACAATGAAAAATTTTAAAGGGCGAGCAGAGGAAGCAAATGGAATCAATAAAGTGTCGGGCAAAGAAAAACGACGGGATGAAATAATGAAATTCGAAAATATACCCGTCACAAAACAAAAGGACGGAGTAAAATAGGAAGAAGGTTCCTATAAAGAATTCACCGTCAAGCACAGCCCCGTCAGAGGAACCTTGGGGAACGCCCGCTTCCAGGATCACAGAGGGCCGTTCCTCCACCAACCGATGTCGCACTCGCTTGGGGACAGGGGAGCAAAGCGGCGCCGCTGCCCCCCTCCCAACCCCACACAGAGAGGCTTCTTGGCGGCCCGCCCCTGCCCCTCGCCTCGCGGGTCCGTGTATAATTCAGAGCGCTCCGAGGATCGATCCGAAACCCTCGCACGCGCCCCTTCCCCCTCGCCCCACCCACTCACCCACGCTCTCCCTCTCGCCCTCGCCCTTGGGTCAGGTCGATGGGCGGCGGGTAAAAGCGGGATCGCCTTCCGTGATCGTTCCGCTACGCTGATACATCGCGACGAACATACTGCTAAATAATGCCTATACTGACGGGCAAGATCGCTCTTGTACCCGCTTTCCTTTACAAAGCGGAGCAGCACAGACTTAATTAGAGACCATGTTCTACACTTTTATTGCGTGTACATGATGAAACAGTGCTTCGTTCTACGAAGAGCAGAAAAAACAACTACCACACTTTCTACAGACTTCTCTACATCCGGTTATGTTCTATTTCCAGCAATATGTACTGCCGTAGCTCCGTTATTTAACTAAAGCAAGCAAATTTCAAATCATACATTACACATGTTTTTGATATTCATTTCTGTACGAAGATTGAAATAAGGCATGATAAAAGAACACATAACGTCGAGAATGAATCGTTCTTTATTAGCATTATTCTATCCAAAATGAGACATAGTATAAAGTCTGAACTAGCTGAACCATATGATTAGATTGAATAAAACCGAAGAGTTGTAGAAAAGTGAAACATGATTAACTCAGTGTCCACAATGAAAAGTGATTGTAAAGTTCCACAAGGTGTAAATATCCCACCATCTTTCATTACTTTTAAAGAATAAGTACAGACCAACATGAAACAGCGTTTTTCAGTACTTATTCTTTAAAACTAATGAAATGAAGGAAGTATATAAATTCTGCAAACATTCAATCCCTATTCATTATGAACACTGTTAATCATGTTTTTGAAAATGTATTTGAAATGTTTCCCATTTACCAAGATCTTTAATTGTATGTTGTAGTGAATTATTGTAAGATATCCTGCTGCCAAATTTGAAAACGTACTATATCACATAATTATAATCAATGGACATTTTTTGTAAAGAGACACGTGTTGCACGATTGCTAGCAAACATGTTTAAACATCTTCACTAATCTTTGCATGCAAAGACCATCAATCTTCGAACTTAAAAAACTCATTTTCGCTTCACCAACTATATCCTCATGATGTAAGAGTATCCTTACATGATGCGTAACTTCACATTTGCACGCTTACTCGCGCTGATGTCGAAACTTCGAAAGCAACTCGCAAAACAAAACTCCCAAGACCAACTACAACTGCATTGTAGTTTGTCTTGCAAACAACGTAATGAGGGCATAATTGGTGTTCTTTCTCTTTAATTTGAATATTTAGTATTTTTTAGAAAATCAGATCAATAGAACATGTGATTACTCAACTAGGGCTCACGAAATTTGGTTCAGTTGGAAGCTCAAATTTCTTTCTAACCGAAAATCTTAGTGTCTTAAATATATAGATTGACGTAATGTTATCTTTACTCTACAATGCCTCCAAGTTTGTTTAAATGAACCTAAATGCATCCCTACATTAAGACATCTCGTGATTGTTTCATAATGTGTTTCACATTTCATGTCAGTGTAATATGCTGCACTTGATAAAAATAAATATACATTGGACAAAAATAAAATGATCGAACCCATTAAAGAAAAATATAATAACGTCAATATTATTTCTTCACCGTTGCAAACGTCAAAAACAAAAAATCTAAATACCAGCACCCAAAATACCATTTACATACAGGAACGTGACGATGACTGAACCACTCTGCTTCCATATCAATATAAATCCTATTGTGTACCCTAGCCTATTGAGAGTTTTGCCGAATGTTATCAGTTGTTTTCCAAACAAATGCTGCAAGTGAGAACTCAAGTGGAAAGATAAAACAAATGACAGTGCTATTTAAAACAAGCAAACCATTTTGAAATCACGAACTCCTTTGACAAAAAATGAAATTAAATTCCAGTGTATTATATCAAGCTCTCATCTCTCATCAAACCTTTATGACATACATTCATTTCCGGCCATGCTGAACGGTTTTGAAATCTCTCAAGTACTTTTAAGGTTTTTAAAGGTAGGTACTTTCATAAACCCAGAATTACTATTTGCGCAACGTTTCTTGAACGATGACATTGCTCTCCCCCCTTGAGCAATAAACAGTTGAAGGCAAAAGCTCGCATTGAGCACTGATGACAACATTCCACGCATTAAAATTTCGTTGGCGCGAAACATAAGCTAGCCAAAGCTAGTTCCTTTCATAGTCGACAACTTCTGTTCAGATTTATTACCATTATCTACAAAAATGACTAAGGTAGATCCAGGTCCTTGCGATGACCTGGCAGCACACGTAGCAGGTGTGAATTTGAGTTTCCAGAGGTTGGCATTACTGTAAATACTCTAGTGGCTGACGTAATTAAAACTCCACTCCCCGCATTTCTTCAATCCATCGTTCAAGAAAAGTTGCGCGAGTAGTACATCATACTATTTATTGACTAATAAAATGAATAGTTTACTATCCGAAGGCAAATACAAACATTTACTGGATTTCATTCCATTGAATAGGGAGTTTCAAATATGTGTTAAGAAACTTCGAGGGCATGTAGGTGATCGTTATCTTGTGGTGGGAAATCTCCTGTAACGAAGATACATCTGACATTTGCCTATGATCGATAAGTAACTCATCTTGTAACGATGTTTGGTAACTACATGAAATCTGACTACATTAAAACGTGTACATGCTAAACACCAGTGCACGATGGTTAGCATGCATAATTGCACATCAACCAGGGACAAATGTCACACGGTGTAACTTCGTTATATAAGATTACCCACCACATGTGTTCATTGAGAAAAATCAATTCATCTTCGACCGCCCTACCTGCCCTAAAAAATTTAACTTTTATTCTGAGACACTTGTATAGATTATTATTTGCTTTCGGCAATGAATTGGAAGGACAATGGAGCAGTTCAAAGATTCAGCAGTAGATACGGCTTAAAACATTGTAATGTCGACTCAGAATCTCCTAATGTCAGAGAATAATCAACAGTATCAAAGCTTAGAGCCAAAGAACGCTTTGCTTGCTTATATGAACGTGTGGGTGGGTGGCGCCGCCAAGTGGCGAAAACGCGTTTCCCGCAGCGCGCGGCGACAGCCGAGCGCGGGGGCGAAGTGGCGCGGGCCGGAGCTGGCCAATTGGCCGGCGACAAAGCGGCGCGGCCCAAACGACGCTCCTCAGCCATCGATTGCCGGGGATTCCGAGGGCAAACAGGGCGAATCCCTCGGCGCGGCGCCCGATAAACCCGCTCCGTCGCCTCGCCTCGCCGGCAGAGCGCCCGTCTCCGTCGCCGACCCCATTAGCCCTCACGCCCCGCCCACCCCGCCCAGCCCAGCCCAGACCCATCCCGCTCCGCCCTCACCTCACCCCGCTCCGCCCTCACCACGCTCCGCCCTCACCCCGCTCCGCCCTCACCACGCTCCGCCCTCACCACGCTCCGCCCTCACCACGCTCCGCCCCACCCCACCCTACCTCGTCCCGTCCCGTCCCGTCCCGTCCCGTCCCGTCCCGTCCCGTCCCGTCCCGTCCCGTCCCGTCCAACCCCGGCCCGTCCCGTCCAACCCCGGCCCGTCCCGTCCAACCCCGGCCCGTCCCGTCCACTGCCAGAGGAGAGGAAAGTCGGCCAAAAGTCCAAAATCAAAATACACTTCAGAAGCTCCATTTCACAAGAAAGAGGTAGTAAAATATCTCCATCATCGTGCCCTGATCAGGAAAGGAAGGGGGAATCACGCCACTTCATTCCGTGCTAGTTTGAACTCGCACAAGTGAGCGCGGCGCACTTCTTCGCTCTCGCAGTAAGAAGAGAGGTGTGTTTTCGATGTAAATATTTTTACTCTCTCGACTCTTACATGCTATTGATACGACACCTGGGGATATGCACTTTCAATCTGTATTTCTAAAAAACATTCCTTGAATAATAATTTAGTAATTCCAAGTAGAAACTTCACGTGTCACAATGGAATGAAATTTTAAAATCCGGTTTTTCACATTGTCTTTTAGTTCCCTTCCGGGCGTTTCCGGACTATGATATAAAGGAATCTGAGTCTGGAATTCATTAGTTTGATAGTTTTAGAAACATTAATCAAAGTTTACCCGTGTTCGCCCCATTTTGCGTTAAGGTACTTTGTTTATGATGATGCACATCTAGTTGTGTTAGCCTTTCTCCTAACAATATTAATTTTTAATTTTTTTTCTTCATGATCTCATACTGAGAGCTATTAATTAACAAAGAAGTATCTGTATGGTGTTATTAACACACTGAAAGAAGAAAAAAAGTGCAATCTAGAAGAAAAAAAAAGAAGTGCATCTTAGGCTCTAAATTGCACATAACCCACTGATTTCACAAATACAATAAGAGAAATTATCACAAAGGCATTGGACCTAGAAGTTACATCAATGTTAATGGCTTCAAGTACAAATTCACTTCCGGAAGATGAGTCATATGATGAAAGTTCTGATTTTGAGGTTATGTAAATAATATTTTAAGGTTAAACAATTAAATAATTATCAACTGTTTCTTATTCCACAAAATTCCGAAACACTCTTAAAACTACTTTTTGCCAACTTTCCCCTCCTTTGGCACCACTGTGCACCGCCCCGCACCGCGCCGCTCCGCGCCACCTCGCTCCGTCCCATCCTGTGGTGCCCCGACCCACCCTGCTCTGCCTCTCATCGCTCCGTCCCACCCCACCCCGCCACACCCCGTCCCGCCCCGACCCAACCCACCCCACCCCGTCCCCTCCACCTCAAGCACCTCGCTCCGCCCCACCCACCCTCGCGGTCGCCCGGCGCCGCCCCCTCGCCCCGTCCTGCCCGCCGGCTGAACGATGGCCCTTGCCATCCCCTCCCGGTCGAAGGAAGAGACCGGAGCGGGCGGAGGAGCTCCTGCAGGTGAAAGGCGGAGTTTGGAAGGCAGAGCTCCCAAGACGACGGTGATAGCCGTGGACCGACGAGCAAGTAGGAGATCTGCTGACGTAGCCGGCGGGGAAAAGTTAAGACTCGTGAACGGTTTAGGAAGGGCTCGATGCGAAACCTGGCGGTGGAAAAGGGGGAGTAAAACTGAAGGCCAGACAAAGTTATGAGTGGAAAAGAACTTCATAGACGAGAAACCTGAAGGAGAATCAATCATGGGGAACAACACAGGAATGATCTTGCAGATAAGTTGAGAAATGTAGCACGCGAACGTAATAATACATTATGAAACGATGATGTAATGATGGGTATTAATACACTCGTTCGTACCTCGCTCGTATCGTAATATCACACTCATGTATTAATACCCATTACATCGAGTTTCAAACGCTAATTTTTCTACGACTTCTGGTAACTTTTAGAAGTTAAACTTTTACATGGGATCGTTTTGTGTCGGTTGACATGCAGGATTCAGCCAAGGCCACCTAGCGGACAGCTATCCTACCTGCCGCAGATGGCTTTGGTTTAGTAGTCCGCCAGAGAGAGAGAGAGAGTACAAAAGTTGTTGCAATAATTCCGAGGTAATCATTTTCGTCTCTTCTCATATTTCTCGAGGTGCCAACTCAACCTCTGATTTCCTAGATATTTTAAATTATTGAATTGGCCGGTTTTAAAGGGCAATCACACGGCAGCAGCATATAACATAAAATGACTTGCGTTCTCATCTTAACAATTAACTATCTTAGTCAAATGTTCCCTCTACCACTACCCTAGTCAAATAGGATCAAAGTGGAATTACGATTCAATTTATTTTCAATAATATTCCACATAAAATTCTAATAATAAAAGAAATTAAAACTTACAAACATAGTAAATAATATTAAATGCGATTTTAATGAACACAATCGAACGAAACATTTACTAGAACGATTCTCAATGATTAATGAAGTCCCAATACTTGGTTTGTAAAGTTCTCTGTGATTGGCCAAGAACCTGTATCATAATGAAATCTGTATTGTAATGAGCATCATTATGCAACGGGTTGCAGCCCTCAAATGACATAATTATACAATAGGAGTAGAAAAGTGTATTTTATGTGTGTGTGTGTGTGTGTGTGTGTGTGTGTGTGATCGCATGTGTATGTGTATGCAATACGCGTATGTGTATATAATACGCGTATATACGCGTATGCGCCTGTGTGTACGCCCTCGTGCATCTCGCATGTGTAAAATGCACTTTTGCATGTAAGGGAGCTTCTTGCTGGTAGAAGTGTGTGGTAAAGAAAGATGGGAAAGAGAGAAAAGCAAAAGTCGCCGAGTTGGTGAATATTAATGAAGTGGCGAGAATAAAGTAACACCAAGAGCAACAAGGAAAGACCAGAAAGCACGATGGAACGATGGGAAGGAAGGAGCGTCGAGAACTGACGTAACACAGGGTGGCAATAAAGGCAGCGACAAGCTGTCCCAGGGGCGGCGAGAGCAATCCGAAGAAAGAAGAAGTCCGATAGGGTCCTCAAACCATTAAGACGACCGCTTTGGAAGCTTCTCGCGTTCCAACGGCTATCAGAGAAAGAACCTTGTAGTTTAAGCTTCTCTCAGAAGCTTCTGATGCTCTCTGAGTGCGTATCTTGAACACACACGGAGCATTTTGAGCCACTGCTCATGGAGAAGAAGCTTTATTGGCCCATTATAGTTATCTTTATCCACAATGAAGATGTTCAGAGGTTCAGCGTACGTTATTTAACAATATTATTTGGACCACATATACTACAAGTATATCCAGTACTTGTATATCCAGCAAGTTGTAATGACCTGAACGACTTGAGTTGTAAATATTACATCATACAATATTTCCTAAAATATTATACGTTCACATAAACACACACACAACTTACACATAAACATACACACACGTTCACATAAACACACACACAACACAACATAAAGTATTGTTTCGAATTTTAATTTCACTCGTTTTATTTTCGTACTACAGAGATCAAAGTGCTCCATCATAACCTTTTGAGGAGTTCAGAGTCCAAAACAGGTTATTGTTCGTAATTCTCGGTCGCAGAGGCATTAAGTTTAAAAAATACAAAATTAGAGGGGTACACGAAACCTTTTCATCCGAAATTAATAGTTCGAGAAAAATAGGCTGTCAGATCCGGGCGACGAGGCTCCGCTGTCAGAGGCTGCAATGACGGGCGTGAACATTATTCTTGATGAAACTAAGCGACGACTCGGCAAATAAATTACAGCGGGAGGCACAGGAGAGCGTAGGTAATGAAGCGAGGGCATTGAAGTCGGGTCAGCAAAGTTCAAGGGCACGCGCCGGGCGGCGCAGCACGGAGTAGGGTAGCGAGGGGGAATGTGGGAGGGGCTCAGGCGGAGGTCACGGCTCAGGCGCGGTGTAGCGCAAAAAGGGCTATAGTGCTTCGCAGAGCAGATCCCAGAACAAGGATAGCAAGAGAAAGAGATGTCTCTGGGGAAATAGATAAGGGCAGTGTGAACTGAATACTTCAATGGTTCTGTATGACTTCAAAAACGCTTTTCATGCTAAAATGGAAGCCATCACCTCGACTGCAATTTTATTCTCAAGTATCAGTAGTTTTGTGACTAGGAGTGAAAGAAGCAGAAGTATATGAAGATAAAACAGATTGTAATTGGAAAACAATGAATAAATACTAAGATGAAATTTAAAAATTCGGTTCATTTAGCACGCCAAAAATTTCTCACAGTGTGAAATGCAATCGTAAGAACCTGAATATCGAAACCGAAATATCCAGAACCGCCTGATGAAAGTTATGATGACAGCAGCACCGGCGTTAAGAATAAAAGACAAACAGCAAGATAACGTATTGACCAATTGGAGGATTTATCACTATTATTTTCATCATCGTTAAACACCATTAATAATAATAATAATCAATAGTTAATGGTAATATTATTAAATATTATCATTAATTATCAGCATTGCTATCATATCAATTCCTCAGCCTTATGGCCGAACCTGAAAACGGTTGAATGATTTTGACGGGCAGGCAATTTCGAAGAAGTGATTTGAGAGATGCAGCAGTGGTGGAACTTAACCCCCAGATCCGACGGCGGAATAAGAGCAATCCAACCGCTCCACCGCGGGTCGCCCCTAAGATGGGGGTAATGGGGCGAAGGCGCCCGCACGAAGGTTGAGCCTGGAGACCGCGTGCGAGAGGCCTCCTTCGCTCCCATCGCCGACGGCACCAGCGGCGCGGTAATTCTCCATTTGGCCGCGCCTCGCCCACTCGGAAACGCGCTGCGTGCGCCCCCAACTCTACCGAGCCACCCGCGGAGGCATCCAGCGAGTTAGAATATACTACATAGAGTGGCTGAAGCGCCGCCATCTTTGCAGCAAATTGAAGCCATGTTTTTGCAGGCAAAGCAGCGGCCTCTGGGCAATTATTTAATAAAATACATTTGTCCTTTTTGAATTCTATTTTATATATATCGAAGTCTATAGTAGAACTAAAGACTAAGAAAGCACTTACTTGAAAAATTATATATTTGTGGTTTGATTCTTCTATTTATACAGTTATGCTGAACATACTGAAGGCATTGTGAATATTCTTCTTCTTGGCACTAATATAATTTAAAACAGTTAAACGGAAAAGGCAACAATATAGAAATATTATCGTATACAAACAACACGTCGATTCGGTGTAACAATAGTTCTATACGCTACCACCGGGCCACCACTCATATGTTTTGACTGCAAAAATCACGGCGACCTCTAGTTCTGTGAGCATCCACGAAGAGCGCTGAAACCATAAGGTCAGCCTCTCTATGCAGTAGGGCAGATCGGAAAGTTACGCACAATAATTTTTTATTCGTTAGAATTGCAATTGGAATGGTGAAGTTGCACGACGAAATAGTTTTAAGATCGCGCTATAGAGGGTAGTTTCTTTTCATGTGCAGTTATAGCGAGTGTAGCCTGAAATACGAAACAAAAATGGCGCACATGTTACTATCGTCCACGCACATGTTACTATCGTCTACTTGTGAAGAGCAGAGAAGTGTAGTGCCCAATTTGTGGACCAAAGTGCAAACTCTAGTGAAATACATAGGGACATGCGTAGCGTGTATGGGGACGACTGAGTGGACCGTAGTAATATCTCCAGGTGGCGTGCATTTGAACCAACATCTATCAGGGCTCTACTCCAACCAAACGGACTTCTACGAACAGTGCATATTGAAACTGGTAGCACGCTGGCAGAAATGTGTTGAGACACTCAGCGAGTATGGTGATGAAAAATGAGTAGATGTAAAGAAGTAGGTCAATGATGTAAGTTCCTTGGCGATTTTTGTGTTTTTGTACAAATTCAATTTTCTGGCGAAAAAAGTATAGTGCGTCTATTTCCGATCTGCCCTCGTATATTCTAACTCGCTGATTAGGCCGCGCGTCGCCCACTTGGAAACGCGCTGCGTGCGCTCTCGCCCCCCCCCCCCCGCGAGCGGCCCTCGGAGGCACCACACCACCGCCCCGCGCCCGGAACGTGGTTGCAATAGTTCCGACCGCAACCGCGGAACGGAAGTGGGAGCGGACCCGACCCCTATCGCGGAACGGAGGCTTTATTTTCTCATTACACCTCTCTCCGCACAGTTCCTAGAGGTGGAACTTGAGCCCGCCTCTTGTTCGCTCCAGGAAAGTCCATTATTTCTTGGGGGTGCTTGCTAGCGTAGCCTATTGCAACTTGATCCTTTACTTTTCGTGATCTAGGTCAAATGGGATTTTTCATTTGTTCGTTAATACCTCGTTACACACGTAAATAGGAAGCGAGATGGCTTGGATCTAGGGGTAATTTATGGAATCCTGAATTCTCTTCGTGAGGGCCATCCTAGGGGGAAAATGTTTATTCAGAAAATCAAGGTATGTGAGAAGAAAAAAAAACACTGAAATTTCAGGTGAGATTCAGGAGTGCATATATCACGTCATGTATGATTAAATAAAGCTACATTGCTGCCACCACTGTTCGAGTGTCCACTCGTTTCGGAAAGGCCAGAACCCATGTATCTGCCTACTAAACGGTTTAACGTATCAAGAGGGTTTTAAATCAAGCTTCAACAATGTCCTGCAAAAAAGGGAAGAAATCTGCTTCTGGAATCCAATTTACTCGGCGTATCGAGCGTCCGGCGGCCTCCACCACCCTACCACCAGACTCGTTCTCGAGGATCCCGTCCCCGCACGACTGCCCTTACTAGGCTCTCGCCCCTCCGACATTACCCTCCACACGCAAATCCCTCTCGTGCCTGCATCTGTGCAATCTCTGTGCTCATTCTACTCCGCCTTACCACCCGGTATCCCCGCTCTCAGACTGGCTACTGTTTCATCTCTCGCGTCAGCACCCCCCGACCTCCCGCGACCCCCCTCCCCCAACCTCCCGCGACCCCCCTCCCCCGACCTCCGCGACCCCCCTCCCCCAACCTCCACGTCACCCCTCCCCCAACCTCCACGTCACCCCTCCCCCAACCACCCACGTCACCACCCCCAACCTCCCACGTCACCACCCCCAACCTCCCACGTCACCACCCCCAACCTCCCGCGTCACCACCCCCAACCTCCCGCGTCACCCCCAACCTCCCGCGTCACCACCCCCAACCTCCCACGTCACCCCTCCCCCAACCTCCCGCGTCACCCCTCCCAACCTCCCGCATCACCACCCCCAACCTCCCGCGTCACCACCCCAACCTCCCGCGTCACCACCCCGAACCTCCCACGTCACCACCCCTCAACCTCCCACGTCACCACCCCTCAACCTCCCACGTCACCACCCCTCAACCTCCCACGTCACCACCCCTCAACCTCCCACGTCACCCACTGACACTACACTCTCAGTTTTAATTTAGTTTAAATCAATCCGTTCCCTGCTTCTTTTCACATTCACTGCCGTTCACTATTTCAAGTATACACCCACATTACACCTCTTCTATAAATTTCCGTCTTCCACCTCATGTTCCGCTCTTCGCGACCGAACGTCTGTCTCCCACTCATTCATCCTTCTTCCTGTTCGCACCCTTTCTCATTTCTCGCGTGGGCGCTCGCGCACCACGTTGTGTCGCACCGCCTCGCCCCCGAGCGCAGCCGGGACAGTTCCATATTGGGCGACGTGGCGGGCGGCGAGGGGGCACGGAGGGGCCGCCCAGAGGGGGCGATGGCCGCGCCACCTTTCATCGCGTGTCGCAGAGTCCCCGGGGCACCCTGTCGCCCTGCCCCACCCCCCGCCCCGCCCCCCGTGCACCCTGCTCTCGCGCCCGCCAGTACGTGCCACGAAACTCGATAGCTCGCCTCCCGGCCCGCGCTCGCTCCGTCCCCCGACGCGCGAGGCGGCGCAGCGCGTGACCCATTTGCACTCCCGGAGCCGCCTCGCGAGCCCACGCTCCATGCCTCGTTCACATATGTGAAGCAGAGGCCCCGCAAACGAAATTTCCGAGATGGCTTAGGGATGTTTAGTATTATCTGTACTTATTTCATATGCTTTATTTCATATACTGGATTGATTGATTGTGATTCCGGGTGTGTCAACTACTACGGTCACTAGTACCGTAAGTGTAGAGCGTGTTTTGGCTCGGGAGGTGGTGGTGATGGTCTTACTCCGCTGGATGGCCATTCCGGTGCCGACCTACCGTCAGCTAACGGGGTTTTCCCCAACCAAGTATCTCCCACCAGCGGGGCACCGCCTCAGCCGGGACAAGTTTAAAGTCCCCGACCGGTCCCGGCATGCGTGGTAGTGTAGTGCATGTTAGTGTAAGTGTGCGTTTGTGTGTAAGGGGAGAGGAAAGAACAAGGAAGAGGAAGGAAAGATTGCGCGCGGGCCGTGGCCTGTTTGTTAGGGTACTCCTCCGGCATTCGCGTTGTGTTGATCGGAGAAACCACAGAAAACTACCGATCAGAGCAGCCGGCCGCTAGAATTCTGGTCCACACAGCGACTAAATTCGACCTAGATGAAAAGCTAGTGTCGAAAATC
The DNA here is from genome assembly GCA_011170035.1 of Teleogryllus occipitalis. Taxonomy (NCBI): domain Eukaryota; kingdom Metazoa; phylum Arthropoda; class Insecta; order Orthoptera; family Gryllidae; genus Teleogryllus; species Teleogryllus occipitalis. The sequence continues at coordinate 41,880 of BLKR01009874.1, read as the reverse complement.
CTGCCGCCGACGGGACCCGAACCTAGGACCTTTCGGTCAGAGGCTTATTTCATATAATTCTGTCATCCCTTGAATACAGTTTGTTGTAGTCAGTTTCAAATTTCGCAGGCTAGTTACATCAACCTCTATCTCGGAAGTATTGTGATATTTATTGCTGCGTACAGCGATAGCTTTACGTTTACATGGGCAGTAAATCACATATTGCAAATATTTATTCATTTCAAATAACAATCTTCTACTCATTCTTGTATTAACTGAATCTTGTATTAAAAAAATCCGAGTTCAATATGCTTTTGTCAAGTCTTATGATAATCCACATATTTATTAAATATCTCAAAGTCTTTCTTACTAATACCAAAACTTCAACTTCTTTTGGTTCGCAGGCCCTTTTTCGTTAATGTAACTTGATCGTATCTTTTATCATAACGTCAGCAGCGATGGAGGAGACCATCTTATCTGTTCCAAGTCGCACATAATCCCCCATAGTCATAAAGCGATAGGTGTTTACGCAGGAAATACCGGATTAATGTCTACGATTAGCTTAAAGTAGACTGAACTAGATTTCTTAAGTAAGATTGAACTGAATTGCTGCTACTGATAAGCTACCGAGGATCTGTTTTTTTATGAGTTTCAGAGCGATGTTTTTCGTATCTGATCTTTTCTACAGTATTATCACTTTACCTACAAAGGAAAATGTACACTGTGTTGTGAAATTCTCAATTAAGAGTAATTGTAATCTGTATTTATGTTGTATAATAACGATAATAATAATAATAATAATAATAATAATAATAATAATAATAATAATAATAATAATAATAAATAATAAAAAGTTGGATCCAGTATTTTTAAAATACCATACAAAAATAATACATCATTTTACAATTATTCATTCTTAATTTGACCACTCTTGGCATAATGCACAATTAATTGTTTCTTCTTTATTCAAATAATAAAGAAATTTACCCCAAACGCCAAGAACATTCAGTATAACTGAAAATAGAATTTGAAGACTTTAAGGAATATATTTCCGTCTGTTATCTTGTTTATTTAATTGTTTATTGAATTGTAATGTCTTTTTGCCCTTAATAATTTTGTATAAATAAATCTTAGTAAAATTATTTTAGTGTGTTTTATTAAGTTCAGAAAACCATTCCAAGTAGAAAGTAATGATAGTCTAGTTTGGAGAGCGTTTCTTATTACAATTCAATGGACCAATGCCAAAATTCATTTCATCAGATTTTCACATTTTATCAGGAATTCCGTTTTCACTGCCCCTTCAATGGGTAGAGCCTTTAGAACTAAACAAAAGGCAAAGCGCGGATGAACCAGTTTCAATAGCATCATTTGACATTAGGTAATACGTGACGCGGTTTTAAATTAATAGATAAAAGTAGCAAATTCATGCCATACAAAATTTGCGTGTTAAATATTTTATACAGCCAAAATTCCATTAACATTAGTGGAATTATTACCGATGAATAATATTTAATCCACCATAATAAAGCTAATTAGAAATTGTGACTTTTACAGAGTGCATTTTCCAAGAGGTCCATAGGAAAGATCCGCAGGAAAGTTCAGCTCTTTCTCAGTGAAGACTGTCCGGAGTTTTGTAATGATCCAGATTATTTATGTTAATAGTTTCTTAGCTACATTTGGCAGAGAATTGCGGTGGGTTATAACACATTTTGGAAGAGTATTTTTCGGCAGAAACAGGTTTTATGGACCCTTCTTTGAGATTTACATCGTAAGAAAGCAGAAAATCGGTACATACACATAATGAACCCGCCATCAGAATACCTTACTACAAAAACAACCATCAATTTGTTTCTAAAATTCGCTCTCGTCGTGATCTCAGTTCAACTCTGAACGTAAAGTGCTCGCTTGTTTATTGCTGTCTGACAACCAACTACACACGAAATCGATTTTTAAATGTGGCTCTAATTACAAGTCAGAAACGACCATTGATGTCTGCCAAACGTTTTGGAGCCAGCGCACTTGGGTAAAAACGTCTTCTTAAAAAAATGACGGCGTCTAACAGGTTCACAGTCTCACGCTGCCATCACCGACCGTGTGCGGCGGTAGGTGGTCGAAGGTCAAAGAACATCCACTTCTTCGTCTAAGTGTAAGCTGTCGCAATGCGTGACGCTACATATCGCGGCGTACACTTATTCCAAATGAACCAGACGGCGCGCACAAAAACAAAACTATAATTACGCACTTTCACCTTTAAAAAGCCGGATAATTAATACTTTTCGAAATGGAATGGTTGTAGTGATAAATCAGAGCAGTTTTTAACCGAGTTAATTGCAGTTCCTTTAATGAAAAAAAAAAGAACCATAGATCCGTAAGTGAAAAATTACTTTTGTTCGTGAGGCTTCCTAATCGAGGACAATGCAATGTAATGATATAAAGTAAGGATTGTGAAATCTAGAGAAATGAAAACCCTGAATTATATTTAAAATTTTGTTTTTTGGGGAAGGCATTGTTAGCATTACAAATATTTGAATAAAATATGTCGCTACCGACATTTTTATTTATATTATAAGTAGGTTTTGACGGCTTACTTATTTAAAACTGAATTTGAATATTTTTTTATTTTTCAGTTAATTATTGGATTCATAATTGTTAAAATTATGACCTGAAATTGCTGTGCCCCTGGCCTAGCGTTCTAGTGCCGACGGTGGCAGGAATTTCGACGCTAGCTAAATACGCAGCTACGTCAAATTCAGCCGCTGTGTGGAGAAGAATTCGATCAGCTGGCTTCTCTGATCGGTAGTTTTCCATGGTTTCTCCAACCAACCATGCCAGGCAAATGCCAATGTTATAGTAGCCTAATGAACGGGTCACGGATCGCGCGCGACTTTTCCTTTCTCTTGCTTGTCTTATCCTCACACATACACCCATGCACTCACTACACTACAACAATGCAGTGAGAGCAGTCGGAAGCTTCTAGATTGCTCCGCCTGGGGCGATATCCTGCTAGTGGGAGATATCTGATAAGGGAAAACCCTGCAAACCGACGGGTAGGTCGGCGCCGGATCTCGCTATCCAGCGAGGGAAGATGATAAAAACATGCACTACACTTACGGTACTAATGATACCTTATTAGTTGACGCGCCCAGAATCACTTATCAATCAGCTGCCTGAAGTTAAAAATAGATACCACAATTCCTTTCTTATATTATGATCACTCCCCAAACATAAATTCAAATACTAATTGTCCCTAATATTTACTAACGAAACATTTATTTGCTATTCTTTGTACCTAATTTGATGATGGCAAAGCCGTCAAACAATGATTTAATAAAAATATTGGTACTGACAGTACTTTTTATTCAAATCTTTGGATTGCCAATAATACCAATTCAATAAACAAGTATTTTTTCTTACTCAGATTTAAAATTTGTTTCACGTTTCTTAATTCATGCATCGAAACGGTAGACAATATATTCCGCAGACTTGTAGCGTTTGTGTTTTGTCGACCGACAGTGCGCCGCCGCCCTTCGACTCGCGCCTGCGCGCCGGGAGAACTTGTTCCGCAGGGCTGCCAACCGCCTCGCCCCACAACGTCATGCGTGAGGAACTCTTGTTATTTATGTACTTATTATTGCCGCTGCCATGTCCCGCCTGTGTGAGAGGCTCGGCCGTGTGTTTCTGCAAGCTCAGTCGCAAAGCGGCGCACAGAGAATGGAGATTCTAACGCGAGATTATGTTCGTGTTATGTACGCACACATTTATCACTCCTGGAACGTGAATTTCCTCGCTTCCCGAGCAGTTTCCTCATATATGTTTTGTTAAGATGCAGCGCTCTGCTGCTATTTTTAGTGTTTCCAGAACAACGCGAAAGAAACCCTCTGGATGACGCATTCCAAACATTTACGAAGTTTGTTTGCACGATTGTGAACGTACGGTTTCTACGCTTTGAAGTCAAATCCGAAGAGTCATTGCTAAAATTATTTGGATATAAACCATCTGGTTAAACGCACTTGGCAAAGCAATACATATTTGCAGAAGTGATATAGTTACTGATAGGGAAAAGCTCTTACATTAAAAAAGAAATCTATCATCATCCCTAAGGAAATCATAATATTGATAAGCCACACGTGCGACTAACACAATGACATATCGCAGTCAGCAACGATTCATTAATACGGCTGATTGGTGTTCACAGATTTCCTTCTATTCCGAGAGGTTTTGAGACTACCAACAATCCAAATGTAGTTAACGTCTTGTTTGTGGGAAAAATGTGCAAAGCAATATGGACTTTAAATGTCAGTTGTGGGAAAAATGTGCAAAGCAATATGGACTTTAAATGTCAGTTTGAAAATTAAATATACATAAATATAATAAAGAGAATTCTCTCCGTTTATATAAAAACATCACACTGTATGGTATTCTCCAAGAATATCATATGATTAATTATTACCCCTTTACAAGTTTACGGTATGCCCCATGTTAGAGGTGTATATAATTTCCCACAATAGATTTAAATCAAGAATTTAATACAACATCACTTCCATCATTCCCTGTGTTCGTCGCAATTGATATTCAATACTACAGCAAAAACACTGAAAAGAATAAGACTATACATTTTCATAACTGCAAAGTCTGGAGGAGGAAGATCAAATTAGTCTTAAAGATTTTACGAATTGTTCAGCGTATTTAAAGAGAAATCGAAACGACCAATTTGGTGTAATTACCACGTAGTACTGCTAAATTCCACAGACCAGAGTGCGCGTGCGCGCGTGCGCAGAGAGCAGAGAGCAGAGAGAAGGCAGTGTATATTCATATTGATGAGGCGAGGGAACACCTATCATTTATCCTTAAATGTTTCTCTATTTATATTATACGGGTTAAATTAAGATGAGAAACAATATTAGTTATGTAATTTCCATTTCGTGTGTAGTGGACTATGAGTGCAATGCATAATTTTAACAAATTGAAAATTATGTCATGAAATTAATAACCACATAAGACTATACATTTTCATAACTGCAAAGTCTGGAGGAGGAAGATCAAATTAGTCTTAAAGATTTTACGAATTGTTCAGCGTATTTAAAGAGAAATCGAAACGACCAATTTGGTGTAATTACCACGTAGTACTGCTAAATTCCACAGACCAGAGTGCGCGTGCGCGCGTGCGCAGAGAGCAGAGAGCAACGCGCGCGCGCGCGCGCGCGCGCGCGCGTGCGTGCGTGCGTGCGTGCGTGCGTGCGTGCGTGCGTGTGTGTGTGTGTGTGTGTGTGTGTGTGTGTGTGTGGTGTGGAAGTACATAAGTAAGGGGGAGGATAGGACAACGAGAGGAAGGAAAGATCGTGAGCGATCCATTACCCGTTTGTTAGGACACTACTCCGGCATTCGTCCGCTATTGATCGGAGAAACCACGGAAAACTACCGATCGAAGACGCTGGCCGCTAGAATTCTCCTCCAGAGAGCAACTGAACTCGACCTAGCTAAGAAGATTTGTGTCAAAACCCTGCAACTACCAGTTCTATAACCCTAGGACCTCCCGGTCAGAGGCACTGCAACGACATCAATTGATGCCCTGAGCCACCTCAGCGGGTGAGGCAGGACAGAGGAGAGAAGGCAGAGGAGGATGGAGGAGAGGAGAGGAGAGGCGTGGGGAGGGGCGATCACGCTCCATGTCCCCCGCCGCGGCGTTCGTCGAGAGCAACGAGCCAAAACAACTCGCGACAACAGCTGCGCGTCTCAGGCCGCGACCGCCTCCGCAATAAAAAAAGTTCCGCTAAAAACCGCGTTTGCGCTCCGTGAAACTTTCTCTGCGACGCAGAAGCCACAGCCAGAACGCGCGTACATTTCGGCTCGTCTCCGCTGCTCGTTTGTCTCCCAGAGCTCGTCTCCCAGAGCACCTGCGTCTTCTACAGGGTGTCCGGAGAGGAAGCGTCGAATGTAAGTTCTTAAGACAATTTGAAGCATATTTTGTCTAATAAACTAATTGGATATTCTGAATGACTGTGCTACAATAAGCACTCAAAAGTTGGTTTGAAAAACTGATTTCTTGGCAAAAATTTGAATTGCAGAAGCGAAGAACACTCCAGAAACTTGTAAATTGTTTAATATTTACAAAAGAAATTAATATATTTGTTCAGAAAGAAAAATTAATCCAGAAATAAAAAACAAGCAATCGAATTGTGTAACTTGGGTGTTTTTTTTAAATTTCCTGGTTAATTTTTCTTTCTGAACAAATATTATTCATTTGTTTTGCAAATAATAATTTACGTTTCTGGAGTGTTTCTGAGCTTCTGAAATGCAAATTTTTTAAAGAAAGCAGTTTTTCAAACCAACTTTTGAGTGCTTATTGCAGCTCAGTCATTCAGAATATCCAGGTAGTTTATTCGACAAAATATGCTTAAGTTAAACATGTCTTAGAGCTTATTTTCCAATTTTCAACTTTCCTTCCCTGACACCTGTATATCTAACGCTGCAAATCTAGCCATTAGGAAGAGATCAGTGATTTACGGTTATTTAAGTAGGAAGTAATGGAATGTTTCGATTGTCTTCATCAGCCGTCGTAGGCTTTGGTTGTGACTGCCGATTTCATATTGTGAGCCCAAAGCAACAAATATCACAATTCGAAACCATTTACAACAGGAAGTACCTGCACTTACGTTCCAAGACGTTGGGAACTGTCAGAAAGGATGGAATTTCCAATATTATCTCGCTGGTGTGTGGGAATCAGTGGGATAATAATAACCCTCTTCTATCATACCTGTAATACCAGTGTATATTCATATTGATGAGGCGAGGGAACACCTATCATTTATCCTTAAATGTTTCTCTATTTATATTATACGGGTTAAATTAAGATGAGAAACAATATTAGTTATGTAATTTCCATTTCGTGTGTAGTGGACTATGAGTGCAATGCATAATTTTAACAAATTGAAAATTATGTCATGAAATTAATAATCAATGCTTGCAATTTTGACACCTGCAGCTCTTATTTAGTTGCATAATGTGCACTGGGCATTTTAATGCACATTATGCACTCGCTATTAGCTCTCATATTTACGGCATGTACAATATTAATTCCAGGAACTATTTAAAAAGTTATGAAAGTAAATCTAGAAAATTTGTAATGGTTCTATTTATCTGATTCTAGGGACAGACGTATGATGTGGCACGGCTATTAAAAAAGCGCCTGGGAGGGTTGAATTTCGTCACTTTGTCTATTAACTTAGAAAAATAATCGCTACACTATTAGGCGCAGAACGCATGATATGTCTACGTTCTACCAATTATCAATTTATATTTTGGACACAGCCTTACAACGCAGATAAGGAATATTAATTTTCTTGACTATGCCCAGAATAGAAATCTGCGAGTCCACTTAGGAAGAGGTTCAACATGCCGTACAAGTTATAACCCAATGTTAGTCATAACAGATAATAACGACCCCTTTCGTAACAAGCAGAACATCGCCAGCATGATTAGAGAGGCAATCTCCTCTGTGTATTTCGTTTAATAGAGTAAACATCTCTTCTCGGTAAGGATTATGCACATAAACAGAATAACCATTTGCCCGTTATCACAAACGCTAACAAGCTCAGGGGCAAGAGGGTGGAGGTGCGGGTTGAATAGTAGCCACTGCAACACCAACGAAGCTACTTCATATGCGCATACCCTCCCCAAGTTCAACACGGCGGCATCAGGGCGCGCGAATTCCCGCAGTCGTTCGCGTTTCGACACGCCCGGCGGGCAATGCGCCGCGAATTCCCTCTTTACGGCCGAAGGAAGGCGCAAACTTTTTCGCGGCCAATTTCTAGCGACGCCGTGGCCGGACGCACGCATGCATATTCTGGCGCTGCCGGGAGGGGGAGACGGTCCACAGAAGCCGTGAGCTGGAGGAGAAATGGAGGAGGAGGGACTGCGAAACAAGCGGGTAGTGCAGGCGGGAAGTGGTGGAGTGAGACAAGGGACAGAAGTGCCCTGGTGCGACTTGGGGGAGGAATGGTGATGTTACGAGAGGAGTTAGTAGTAGAAGTGGAAGGCCCAGTGGAGACTATAATCTGTGAAAAGCCATGGATGAATGAACAGGAATATGGCGAAACAGATGAGAAGTAATTGAGCGAAGATGGAATCGGAGTGCCGAGGCAGCACGTCTGTGGAATCGGGAAGATGGAACGATGAAACCACGACACGAAAATAAATATGCAAGAAATCAGAAACAAATTAAGTGAGTAAAGGAAAACGCGACTAGTATGAAGAGAAGAAAGCCCAAAGGGAAGTGAGAAGAAACAGAGGGATTGGAAAGGACAGGGAGGACGAGGGAATGGGAAAAATGAAAAAGTATAAATGCATTAAAATGAAGGCAAACAATCGGAAACGAAGAAACGAATGCGAACACAGGGGATCGGTATAGGAAAGAACTGGGCGTGTGGGCGTTCCCGCGAGGGCGGGCGGGGTCGCCACGCGTGGGAACAGTGGATGCCGCGATAGCGCCCAGCGGAAAGCGGAGACGCGACGGGCGAGGGGGCGGGCGGGGGCGGGGAGCGGCGTCGTTAGGAGCGTCGATTTGCATGCTAATGCTCCGCCGCCGCCGCCGCGAAGGCCGCTGCTCGCGCTCCGCTCCGCCAGCTCCACTACGCTGCCCGGCCCTGCCTCTTCCTCTGCCGAAATCTCCCTGCTTCTGCCCCTCTCGCACACTTCTCAAGGGATACGGTGCTTGCCCCTCATCGTATTTCTCTCATCTGTCTTCAAATCTCAGCAAATCTATTCGCTACTTCATTATCTTGTTCAAGCTTAAATGAATTTTAATTTAAATCGTTGGTGCAACATTTTTTTAGGAATTGTATCACTTTGTATCGCATTTCATGTTCAATTACGAATTCAGTTCCCGTGGGCAAGTGTGCCGAATATAAAAATTACAAATTTATCCAAGGCTAACTCGTAGACACAATATGCATTTAATACTCTAATATAACAGGCCTAATTGAAACGACTAATGCACCATAGAAATATTCCACATGCATGTTCGAACTAGAGGAACTACTATCTACAAGTACGAAAACATACTCCTACAGATACACCTGCGTTAATATCTATCTTCTCTGCAATTTGGTATAAATAGGGGGATCCGTGCAAACATTCCCCTCTTTGTAAATAATTACTTTAAATTTGAAAATCGCTTCACACTACGGTGTGAAGCGATACAGATGTCCCCAACACTACAGATAACCATTGCTACACATGCATCTTTCCTGAGTTATGCATGATAACATGTCCATGCGCCCTTTTTGAATTCACTCCATTTCCCCCAATGGCTAATGTCTATTATCGTTTTTCGCGAATGGGTGAAATGTAAAAAACCCTTTACGTTGCAATGAACTAAGCATGGCATGGAGATAGCGAGGGAAAAAGAAATCACGGAATTTGGCTGAACAGCAATCTGCGCGAATTACGTTCTTTGCCTGGCCCTCTGGGCACCGCTGGCACCGAATGTAAACAACCGCTTTCCGCCGTTGCCTCTCTTCCGTGACCTCTCATTAGAATGAGATTCGTTTAACCCTGGGCGCGAATTCTAAAGCTCGTCAGACAGACAAAGCGGCGTTCAGCGCGTCTGGCGACGACCTTTCGGCAGGCGCTCTCCCACAATAATCCTCAATCACCCGCTGCTGGGAACGAGATGGTCATGGAAAGTAGAACTAAGGGATTCAATAACTAACATTTTAATAAATGGAATTTGATGAATTTCTTCATTTCACGTATTTATTTTCATTCTCCATATATCTTATTATCACGGTCTTTGATGATTCGGAAGCTTGAAACGTGAAATTATCGCCTTTAGGTTCGAGACTATTCGCCAGTTAATCTTTTCCATCAAACTATGCCTAGATTAAAAAAGGATTAATAATAATAATAATAATAACAATAATAATAAAAACCAATCGCCGTAATGAATGGTATGATGAATAGAGGTAGTACTATTTTCAATACAAGAGGAAATTAGTTTCAAACAATGTTGAATAAAGTTATTTTTGAAAAAATAATTAGTATATTTTTTCTTATTTAATTAATAATTTTGAAGTAGTTTCTATTCTCATTTTTGTAGAAGTATACAGAGTGCACAGCAGCTCGAGAATAGGCAACGTTTTAACGTAGCTCAATACTAGCATAGCAATACTCAACAGCACCTACTAAATTATAATTAGAACGGTATTTTCGTTTACGAAATGAAACGAAACGGAAGACAATGTTCTGTTTCAAAATCGACGACTTGTATTTTTCAAGAACACATTAAATCCTCTTATCATCTCTCAAAAGTTAGAAGTATATTTACGATTGAATAATACGTGTTTGAAGAACGTATTACAATACAATAAACCGTACCGTATGTGCAGATTTATTTCACATACAATTCTGTCACAATCCGTAAAGTACCATACGTGCAGATTTAATTTCTTAACGGGAAGAGGTTAACGGTGAATTAACACATCTTTAAGTCAACTTACAATATTCATAATTTTTCAAACATTCAGTATCTTTTCAATTATTCTTTTATTATGTTATTCCTTAACAGTATCGCTTGCGGAAGATCAACTTGTTAACCATATAAATAAATTAATATTAAATTCTAAAACGAGACCATGAGTGGGCTCGGGCAAGGCAGGCCATTGTTCTCCTAGGCACGCGACCTGCGGCGCGGAGCGGCGCGGAGCGGAGCGGAGCGACCGCCGGGCTGTCACCGCCGCCGAGACCGAGACCGCCTCCGCCACTGCGGGAGCCGCCGGCTGTCTGGAGCTTAGTGACGTCACAGTGCCCACGGGGATTACGCCGGCGGCGGCCGCGCCCGCCCTCGCCCTCGGCGACACAACACCGCCACCGCCACCGGCGCCTAAGGAGATTTTATGACCCCTCCGTCTTCGCCAGGCGGAAAGGAAGGTGGACACGGGGCCACGCGGACGCGGACAAAGGTCAGGCTTCATCAGGGAGGGCGTGCGCCGAGAAAGGAAAAGAAAGAGGCGGAGGACAAATGCGGCGAAAGAATAGGCGATGGTTTCAGAACGAGAGGATTGCGGGCGAATGTGATGCGTTGGAAGATAGATGGTTTTGTCTGACGTGAACTGTACCAAGAGAATAATACATTTGAGAAAAATAAGCGTTTCATAATTAAAGTCAGCAGCATTGAGGAACAAAATTGTGTCGTCAGGGATATGACAGACACGCAGATAGAATATAAGAATGGAAATGGTTTACGGAGTGGAACAGACTCTTATGTTCTGTTTAATTCCCTTACGCTAGTCAAGCCAGGCGATTGAACACTTGCTTGACAACCAGCAGACATTGATTACAGTAAGCATACTGAAGGGAGGAAAAACTGAAGGCTGCAAGATTGATGTCGTGACATGTGCGACGTGCGAAACTAAGGCGTCGGGCTGAGGGTGGAGAGTGGGAGGAAGTGAGGGAGGGATAGAGGGTAGAGGAAGGAGGAAGGAAGGATAGAGGGAAGGAGGAAGGAAGGATAGAGGGAAGGATGAAGGAAGGATAGAGGGAAGGAGAAAGGAAGGATAGAGGGGAGAATGGAGGGCAGAGGGATGGAGAAAGGATGGGTAGAGGGAAGACGGAAGGAAAGAGAGAGGGAAGGAGGAAGGAAGGATAGAGGGAAGAAGGGAGGGCAGAGGGATGGAGAAAGGATGGGTAGAGGGAAGAAGGAAGGAAAGAGAGAGGGAAGGAGGAAGGATGGATAGAGGGAAGGAGGAAGGATGGATAGAGGGAAGGAGGAATATAGAGAAGGAAAGAGCGAGGGACGATGTGGAAAGAGGCGAGCGGGGGGACGTGTGGCGGTATGTTAGCGGAAGGTCGCGGAAGGCGCCAGACGGCGCGAGGTGGAGCGAATGGCGACAGGTGAGAGGCGGGTGTCACAGGCGTAGTGGGCGAAAGACGACAGTCTGCTTTTGATGGTGCAGGAAGGGCGTGCCGTATGTGAAGGTTAGGGGTTGCCCCTGACCCAGTATTGCTGCCGCAGCCTACGATCCGAGGTCGCCAGGAAACTCGTTTCTGCTCTCGGGTTCTTCTCTATGTAAATTGTTACGCGTTCAGAAGCAACTTGCTTCACAAATCCATTTTCATGATGGATATTTACGCAGATGAGGAAGACTGGCACCGTTAACTACTATTAAAATTTAGATGGCGCCGATTCAATAAAATAAGTTCATACCAGAAACTCGTAATTTGAAATATAATTTAATTCAAGTAAAATACAGATAGGTCTGTCCATTAGTAATTCAATAGTATGAACAAAATATCATTGAATAGTCGTGATTCGTGCCTTTTCCCAACACAATGCATTCATTTTAAAGAAAATGAATAACGTAAGGAGTAACTTTGTTTCAAAAATGGCGATATATTGTTTAAATAAAAGCTTTTATGAATAAAATCGAGTTTTCATTCCCAAGAAGTCGTATCGATTTTCTACAATATTTGCATTAAATGGAATTAATTAAACAATTAAAGTGCAACATGGAGGAGCAGGGATCGCCATTTTTATAGCAAACCACCCATGATCGTCAAATTTGCACAGCAGAAATGAGTATAGTTGCTTACAATTAATATTTATTAAATAACACAAAGTAATGATAGAAATTACATTAAATTTAATGCAAAGGTCATTTCATTTGACAAAAATGATCCACATTAGACAAATTCAAAAATTCAATTTTGACGAAAAATATAGTGATTAATAAAAAAAATCATAACCTCACAAATCAGTGAAAAATATAAAATGTTTTTCCACAGAATTTTGTGCTTATACAATTAAATCAACCGATGTTCGAAATCTCAATCCTGGATTTTATACAGTTCTTATTCGAACTCTCCCGAAGAGTTTTAAAGACCCTGACAGAACTCTAGACAGAGCGTTTGTGGGGCAATGAGGGCTCCAGTAGAGTGAGGGGCGGAACTGCCCCCCCGCCCCCCGGAACGTCGCCAGCATCGCCGCAGCCATTGCTGTTGTGATTGCTGTCTATGCAAATGCAACCCCCCAGCACGCTTCCTCTGTTCGCCCTGGAGCTCTCCCTCGGATCCACACTACGCCGTCACCGAACAACGGTATCACTAGAATAGACTCCAAAGAATTTTGCAAATGGAACTCCTACGATAATGACAATTTCAAGAGGATAAAAAGAAAAGCAAAAGGCTGGCAATCTTTTTCACTGTCCTAAGTTTTCCGCAAGTAGTTAACAATTGTTTCCTCCATAACGTGATAAACCTGAATGCTTTTTGTATGAGTATTTTAAGTAACATGATCTAATTCTTCTGATCCTAGCAACAGAACTTTGTGCTTGTCATGACGAATGATGGTATACTCCGTGATTCATAAAACTTATTTTTTTACTTATCATATGCAGCACAGAGTTCCTGGAATCGTAAGTAGTACTGATTTTCAGATAAGATGAAAATTATAAGATAGATAACATAGCACTCACTGATATAATTATCTTTACATCATAACACTTCTCGAGTGACAGGAACTTATCAAAATCCTCTGTGTACTCAGAAATAATTGAGGCAACGAAATAAAATTCAATGTCTCCCTGGTGGTGTGAGTACAATGAAGTGTATCATGTTCAATGTCATTGTGACAGTACTACTCACATTGATTGTTACACGTTTTAAACTCTGCAAAGTAATTAATAGTCCATAGCAGTGAAGTTGCTAATTTGATTACTCATCAAATCAACTAATTAAACCAGCATTCGCAACGTATATACAACACACTAAATTGTAACTTCTTCAAATCGAGCTACGTGAGCTTCGCTCTTGTCCATCAATACTAAACAAGACCTTAAATGAACAGGTTGTGCTCCGTGCATTTAACAGCTCCGGCTCGGCCGCCGCAATCTCCGCTCTCGTGGCAACGGTCGATGGACCTCCGCGTCCTAGACGCCAGATGGCACCTGCTTCGCTCGCAATTCAGTGCAGCACAGCGCAGCCTCTTGCTTCCCTCGCAACGCTACCAGGTGCACTAATGGCCTTCCTAAAGGGGACTCGGGGCACAGAGCATCATTCATCAACTTCACTGCAGATAAAAAGGAAGAAGAGGAAGAAAGGAAGGACGAAGAGGAAATTGTGGTAAGAAAATTTACCCAAAATGTCAAGGGCCAGAACACTGCATAATAATCTCAAACGTTTCTCTAGTGATAGAGTCCAGCTTTCTCAAATTACTGAATTAATTTATAAAAGTATAAAGCTTTGTAACGATGCAAACCGAAAAGTGTTTTGGTACAACTAATTTCTCAAATGATATTTATTGGTTAAATTAAGACAAATGAATATATATAATAATCTACGACACTTTCGTATTATGAGTATAAGAAAGACTCATAATATGAATGTATAATAGAAAAAAATAATGAAAAAATAAGGAACACTGAAATGTGAGAATGAGAGGGATATCACTTTTAGCAGATAATTAAAATATGAAATTGATGCATGATTGGAAGTTTGTTACGCGCAAGGATGATTACTTGCAGGGGGGTTCTCAAGGTGTAATGTGTGTCCTTTTGCAAGCAGACCTAACGCTTCAGAAAAATCTGATATCTGATTCACCTTCGGCAAAACTTGGGAGGTTAACTACCATGACCAACGATACTTATGATTTTCCTGGTGTCCCCGGAGAGCTTCTCAATTGGTTCATGTAAATGTTTCACAAACTGGGCACTACACCTTGCCTAACCTCCCCCTCCCCTCGAGCTTGGAGGTCGAACATTTGACAATTAATAAGTTCATGAAAGATCACTTGGGCAGTAGCGCATGTTAGCGGCCGTCGGCAGTCTCGAACATTACTTCCCTAAACTTTTTCATACACATATGTACATGCCTAAACATGAGATAACGTCTAAAATTCTTAGTATGAGCCATACATTCTCAAGCATGCAGGAAATACCGCGGTTATAAGTGAAGAGCAAATGAGCGGGCGAGAGAGCCAGAGATTCCCTTATTTATAATTATAATAGGCTGTAATCATAAAATAATACTTAATTTCCAAAAGGTAGGCGCCATTCAAACGGAGAACGTCTCAGACAAAGACCTTCGCGAAGGTGACGTAGCTACAAGGACAAACTCTGGTATCCCTTATAGAAGGCAATCATCCGAAAGGAAAGTCGCTGTCAATAACATCATTTTAGCTAGTTTATTTTTTTTAGCAAAACGTTACAAAAAAACTTTTGAAAGAAACAGAAGCACATGAATGATTATTTTGAATTTTCCTTAGGGCTTCCGCACAGAGGTGATTCCATGACGAGTTACAGTGGTTCTACAAATTCTCTTTAGAACACCGTCATCGCAACGAGAATTTTCACAACAGAACTTCACCCTTAAGTCTGGAACATCTGAGATGATAAACGCTATCTCTTACGCGAATTTTCCGTTATCGAATATCACCCCCTAGAGTCGAACGTACTCCCCTAGTGCAGGTCAAGTCCGCGCTCCCAAGAGGACAGGTATTCGATGCCGAGCGCCGGCCGCAGCGCGGTTGGAACACGCACGCGGGGAAAGCGGTCGTTTAGGAGGGGCGGCGGCGGCGGCGCACAGACAGGCTCCTGTTTTATGCCAGCGGAGTAATGAACCACTGCACTGTTACGACTCTGCGCGGATGAAAGGGGCCGCTCCGCACGCCAGCGAATGGCGACCTCGTCGCTGCACGGTACACGAACCGATAAGGGACGGCACTAGGGGGAACGGAACGGCCGTGTATAAACTCAAGAGAACATGTGGAGACGAATGTTTGCCTTCTTGGAAAAGTGTGCTTTTCCAAGGTACACTTAATGTGGAGGAGAATATTCATGAGGAAGTGTTGAGTCATGAGAATAAGACGAATACGAACCGTTTTAGTACTTTCTCTGATTCGGTCCAAGTAACTAGAAAATTACTATTTGCATTCTTGGCGTACACAATAGCTACGTTGTCTTAATATCACTATAATTAATAACAAACATTTTTTTATTCATTTAAAGACCGCGATAGTTGCACATTTAATTTCATTTTCATTTATATTTAAGCTCCTCAATATCTTCAACGCTCAATATAGGCACTTGAAATTGTTAGGGTATTTTTATCTTAATATTTATATATAAACAAAATTAGTTTCAACTTTTTTATTTACTTTAGGTTCTAACATATTACACTCTCACCACCTGAACTCTGATCTAGTTCACACTCTAGCAAAAAAGTAGATCGTCAACGAACGCCATTTATTTTCTGAACCCACGAAATCGAGAGTTTTCCAAACAAAATCTGGGACATCAGTTTATTTTCATGCAGAGATCTGATACAATGGCAACGTCATTTGCGTCGGCATGGTGCAGAACGGACTTTCGAGGCGTGCGGCCACGGGCGGTCATGGCCCGGTGGCACGAATTCGGCCAATACCCGCGCGTGTGGCGGCTCAACGCCCGGCCGCCCACGCGCCGCGCCTCGTTTAGCGCTGGCAGCGCCGGGGAAAAGAAATCGGGCGACGGGCGCTCGCTCGCCGCTTACGCGACGGCGCTGGCCGAGTATGCAGAGAGATTACTATAAGAAGGGATCGACCGCTTTGACAGTGCGCTGCTTGGCCTCTGCTGGCAACATAACTGCAGGCTATGTCGAAGCACTCATTTTGTCAGGGCGTTCGTTTACAGTTAGCTCATTTGTAAATGGATTCATCACTATCTCTTGGAATGTCATAGCCCTGCATGACGCTCATTTGTTTCCCGACCTGTCAAAGCGGTCCCTTCTTAGAGTAACCCCTCTTGAACTACAGTCATGCACTCAGTGGCGTCCAGAAGGAAGGGGACAGTGCAGGTGGTGAACTTACTCCAAGACCCGATTTAATTGGGGCCCCGAAAATTTCTTGTTTAATTCGAAGCATATAAAAACTGTACTTCTAATTCAGATTAAGCTAAAAATCGTTTCTGTTGCATAGATTGCTGTATTGTGTTTATGTTGGGGGTGGGAGGAATTTGAAATAAAGGCTTCCCGTGGATCCACCGTGCCATGCATCTTGTGTTTTCTGGGCGCCCATGCGTGCGTTTCATTAGAGCACCGATCACGCGACGCCATGTTAGGATTTAGATCATTTGATGGTTGGATTTAGGTCATGGTTGCGACGAGGCGAGGATATGGGGACGCGGGGAATGTCAGGATGCTAGAAGAGAATACGGAGATGCGGGTCGAAAGGATCTTAGGAACATGGAGATGGGTATACAGAGACGAGACAATGTGTGTGTGTGTGTGTGTGTGTGTGTGTGTGTGTGTGTGTGTGTGTGTAATGACGGAATACAGGTGGCGAAGAAAGACACGAAAGAATTGAAGTCAGGAATAAAACATCGTACAGGGTAAACGTGATTTGGTACGTGTTCGCATGTCGTGTTTGATTTTCAAGGTACTTCTTTAAATCTGTTGAAAGTCAAGGCTGAAATCGATGGGCTTTTAAGTTTTGTTGGCAGATTATGAATCATAGAAAAATCTTAAACAATCATTTGATGTTCAGCAAAATTAAAATGACTTTTTCATCTAGTTTTATATGGATAAAATTTTTATTGATATGACACAAAATATAACTTTTAGTTGTTACGTATTTCAATCTACTTACAACAAATCGTTTATAGGAGTCAAAAAAGGTATTCAACAGTTCTGTACTTCTGGAAGCAGATTCAGTGGAGGGAGACCTCAGGGAAAGCCTTGGTAGCTCTTCCGGATGTCTGGAGGGGACGGAAAAAGGACGATCGCCAGCCAAGCCAGGCGCAACGAGAGCCAAGCTGAGATCTGGCAACGTCGAAGTGCGCCCATGCGAGACTCGGGCTCATCCGCTTTGCCCAAAACTGTCGTTTAGCGCGAGGAAAAGTGGGAATACATCGGGAAACGATTAATTCATGTTTGATAAAGGGTATGACACAACCAACGCGTCAATTTTCGCATTCATAGAACTGGGCAAACGTTTTGAGGAGCAAACACACTTCAATTACAATTGATAAGCTTTTTTACGAAGTGTCGTAAGTCCATGGGCGCTAGCAAAGCCCAGAAATCAATTTTATTTCACCTAATAAATTTTAAAATAGAGCTACCATTCTAAGACGCTTTTGTTTATAATTGTATTGTCATTATTGTTTGTAACTCTCCAAAATCACTTATCTCCAGACTATTAGAAACTGTGCCAGAGGATCTGGAGTTAAGACGTTTTGGAAGAAAAATGATTTACGGATTATTTAGGTATGAGAATAATACAGGCTAAGATGTATAAATAACGCAATTTGTATATTTTAAATTGTGCGGACATGAGTAATTCCCGAATATTAATTTTTTTATCAGTGGCGTCATCTACTGCATTTGTTATATTTCTACGTGTAACGTTTTTGCGAGTGTGGCATTGCATTATATAGCTCTGTATTACCTAACTTGTTTAAAAGTGACTTATCTTTTATCTTATCCTCCTCCATGAGATTCATTTTATTTGTAGATTCGATAACATCACTAGCATATTTACACTAGCACACACTTTTTCATTGTTTTTAGCCTACTGTAAAGGTACCGATACTATTTTTTTTCTCGCTGATCGTCCTTAGTGACGCTATTTCTTCAAAACTAGCATTTGGAATCTTACTAACAAAGGATCTGAAAAGAAATTCCATAAATCATCAGTCGCTAAGTAAACAAGCATCATGGGCGCAACAATGATGAGCCACGTACCTCCTACCAGTCTCTGGGTAAGCCAAGCGAAGATAAAATCATATTGCAAAAAAATACGACCGGGATATAAGACACTAAAACACGATTTTAAAAACTATTTAAGAAGGTAACGAGACGTTTAGGAACAAGAAAAACCCTTAACATATTACTTGTATGCTTGGTAACGTATACTTGTAATGTATAGCTGTGTATTAATGTAGATTTAGGCGTAGTGTAGTGTAGCGTAATGTAGTGGTTAGGCGGGGAGAGTACGCCGTGTGGCCTGAGTCTCGCCATTAAAAACATTTTTTATTGATATTATTTATTATTGTTATTATTACTATTATTTACTTTTTGTTATTATTAATCATTAATAATAATAATGATTATCAATAATAATAATAATTATTATTATACTTTCAAGTATACTAATAATAATAATAAGTATCTATTATTTTTTCCAGAGATAAATGCTCCGAAAGAAAAAACAAACAAGAGCTTGAATAAATTTACTCAAAAGTTCTGATGCTAACTTTTTCGTGTACTCAATCACTCAATGCATTCCTACTCAATATTTTGGGTCATCTGGAGCCTCCTAATTGTTTCCTTTCCTTTTAGATTTCTGATTCTTCTGTTTTTGTTTTAGGATTTTCCCCCTCACTTGCTTGCTCCTCGTTTGGCAATATTAAAGAATTTGGTATTTCATCCAATAGACATTCACAATTATTTCATCGTTACAATAGGTGATTTATTTCACAATACTGTACTTTTATTATTATTTCAATACAATTACTTCTATACAGCAACTTACAACAAAACTACAATGCAATTACTTCTATTCTTATTCCCAACAATGGGCGATTCATTTAGAATAAACAAAGGAAATACGCAAGACGTAAATTAACAGTGATGCCATAAATTGCAAACAATATCTTGAACGTCGCAAAAATCTAAAAAATATATTTTTCCCCCACTTTACATTCCTCCAAGGGTTACGACCACCCTTTAAATGCCCCGACTACTGCATAATTCCATTAAATACTTTATTAGGGACTAAAACGTAGTAAAAGATGCAAAAACTATATCAGCATGTTCAGAAAAAGACAGAATAAAATGTCCCAAATTATGAAAAATCAATTTTCCCCCTATATTTTCATGTCCTCCTTCCCCTTAAGGGGAATCCCTATTGAGAGGGAACCCCCAAGCGCGTGCTTAGTCTACGTACGTATTCATCCCCCCCCCCTGTTGGCAGACGCAATTTTCGCCCCGGTCGCGAGTGCTCCCCGTGAGTCAGCGCGGCGCCGTGCAGTCCGCGCCGCGCCATCTTGCTAACCCAGATTCCCCCATCCGCGCCGCGGGCTTTTTTCGCGTCCCGCCGGGGCGGAGCGGGTGCGGCGGGATATGAAGCAAGGCCCGCGCAACCTTCACCTCCAACGGCGCCGGCCGTTCGCCGCCCTTCGCGCACGGCATGGCGTGCGTGGCCTGGCATGGCGTGGCGTGGCGTGGCGTCTTCGTCCCAGGCACGCGTGATTACAGGGCACGGCCTCTTACATTGGCGATCGGGGCTTCATGGTCCACTTAACTGGTAGCATTTCCGGTGATCAGTAGCATTCGTCAATGTGTAAATGGAAGCTCTAAGTATGTCAGGAGCGGGTTTTCTTTTGCAACATCGTCTTGTGGTAGAGTGAAAACATTTATTCATTGAAGCTTATACGTAATAAAAAAACAACTTTAATGTTCTAAAGGTTCCTTGTACACTCCCTGAGATGTAGGAATGGAACGTTACGAAATGTTATATTGAAATTCTTTCATCGTAATGAATATCATTGTAGACATTTATTTAGTACCTACTGTACTAGTGGTTAGGAGTAGCAAAAATGCTACTGAACAAAGCCATTTAAAATGGTTTTGCAAGGAGGTAGTTCGCACATTTCCCAAGAACAAATTAAATTCTCCCGTTCTGCAATAACATACTCCAGTACATATACTGTACAATAGTCCTTGTCATCACAAGAATATAAAAAAAATTGTAGTTCCATAACGCAACAGGTGAAATTCAATTATTTAATTGCGGGCAGCTTCGTCCTTGGAGCCTTGCTGTCGTATGATACTGTGATGTTAACAGTACCGCACTGAGTATGAGAATTCAGTCGATATACGCATTATGAGAATCGGCAGAATAACAATCAAATATTTGCACTTTTCAGTCAAAGTCGTGATTGTTTCATTGTTTTTTGAATTTTACCTAGTTACTGAATAACGAGCAAAACAATGTTGGCCTCTACCCACTGAGGATGGGAAAAGAGAGGCCCACTGTGAGACCCACTGAGGATGGAAAAATATTGTTCCCGAAAGGTACTTCTGGGCAAAAAATAAATATATACTATTTGTTTTTTTACTATTGTGGTTTGATTATCCCTATACCTATAACATGGATTACCACAAGATATCGGTTACCACCACGGAGCAAAACAATATTCACCTCGTACATAGCCGGAGGCACCAAAGTTTTCTTCAATGAAAACCAAATCGTACACAACCGTGAGAAACTGAGCCATAAACGTCACAGTTTTAGATTACCTATTCTTAGTCGAAGTGAATCCCCAAATTCAATAATCATGAATTTAATCAACTCTCGCACGGTCCCTGTTTAAAAAAGTCATTTTTTTCTTTGCCAACGTGTGTAAATCGAAAGCCGTTTTGCTTACAGTTTTTTCCCTCTGCTTCCGTTCACCAGACTCCTGCAACCTGCACCTCCGGCCTTCGATTCGTTCTTGCTGAGCCTCCACTGCCTATCAATCTGCCCTGTCCTCGACCGACAGAATCGACGTTTAGCGACCGCTCTCTCGTGTTACTGTCATCTGTTCACCTCCTTGCTCAGCGCATGACGCACTCGCGTGTCTCAAGACGAAAGTGTCCAACAGGCGTCGGTCATTATGTAAATATTTATAAAGGTCCTGTTGGACAACCTGTTCAGTCAGTCATTGTATTTTAGTATTAAATCATATTTCTGGCGAAGTTTCAATTGGCAAACTGTGTCTGAAATATTTCACCATACAAAACCTGCGGCACTCGAAATGTAAGAACTGAAAAAAGAATAAGTCGATAGAGTTTGGTTTTCGTACTATCACATTCGATTGAAAGGAATTTTACAAAGATGTCTGAACCTATCAGTAAAAGTGCAAAGTTCCAGTTTAATTCGCAGTGGACATACTAAGTCTCCTTTAGGGAACAGCTTCACGTTTAACGTACAAAATAATCTAAGGAATCGAAAAATAAACCGTATTACATATTTGTGCAGTACCAATTCATTCTTTTGAAATATTTTAGGAATCTTTTCATGATTTCAGGTAGCTTTCATTGGTGTACGTTGGCAGCAGTGACGCAGAACGAGAATAATATTTTCGTTAATCAAATCACCTGTTGCGTCAAACCGCCGTCCCTTTTCGTCAAACGCCTTGTCTCAAAGTGACAGAACTATCGAGAAGTTTCCCAATCCAATGAAGAAATTTGATTAAATTCTGTTGTGTAATCTCTAGCATAAACCTTTCTTCACAGCAATTACTGCACTAATGCTTACAATTTCAACAGCATTTCAGGGTCATTTCATGTTAGAACAGAAGAGATGAACAAGGTGCAACTAAGAAATTCAAGAAAATACAAATCGCTTGGACCGAAGTCTCGTTTTGTATTCAAGGAAATAGAGATCTGAGTTGTCAACCATTTTGTCTCCGTCTTCACGTGTTCGTTGACATTCTCATACGCATTTCGTTTATGTCTCAGTGATTCAGTCAAGAGAACACTCGCACGAGATGCTCATTCGAGTGTTCGGAAGGACAAAAAACGCATCTTCAAATTCTGAAGTTACGAGGGTAGAACAGCGCCTTCGTCTGGAAGAATGGAAATGCGCATTTCCGCCCGCCTGCTACAGCGAATTCCATATGCTACACATTCACAATTCGCGTCGGGTCACGAGCAGCGCGAGTGTGGGCGAGAGCTGCGGCACCGAGACCAGTCGCGTGAAGTGGGTAGTGGGATGGGGTGGGGTGGGGTGGGGCCGCCCTGTTACCTGTCGCCGGCGAGGCACGTTCGCCCGATAGAGCACGCCGCTCGCCGCGCGGGCGAGGGCGCGGGCGCGGGCGCGGGCGCGGGCGCGGGCGCGGGCGCGGGCGCGGGCGCGGGCGCGGGCGCGGGCGCGGGCGCGGGCGCGGGCGCGGGCGCGGGCGCGAATCCGACCCACATGCGATCGGCGGAACACGCGCCGCAACCGCCAATTAGCGCGACCGGTGGAGTAACCGCGCGCGGGAAGTGCGCGTTTTTTGCGGCGACGCCAATCTGCGCGGTTAAGCGCACAGATGGGCGGGGAAAGCGCGGGTGGCGGGGAGAGCGCGAGAGGCGGGGCGAGCGCGAGAGGCGGGGCGAGCGCGAGGGGCGGGGCGAGCGCGAGGAGCGGGGAGAGCGCGAGGAGCGGGGAGAGCGCGAGGAGCGGGGAGAGCGCGAGGGGCGGGGAGAGCGCGAGGGGCGGGGAGAGCGCGAGGGGCGGGGAGAGCGCGAGGGGCGGGGAGAGCGCGAGGGGCGGGGAGAGCGCGGCGGGGACGGCGCGGCGTGGCAACGGGTCAGGTGGGCAGACGAAACGGGGGAAGGATATGAAGGGTATAGGATGCGGAGAATTGGAGGGAAAGAACAATAAGCGGGAGGATTGGAGGGAAAGGAGAAGAGGACAGTGGGAAAGGATGGAAGCAGGGCAGGAAAGAAGGGGAGCAGGGGTCAGAGAGGTAGGGGGCGGGGCGCGGAACACTACCACGTGACCCCGCGCCGATTGAGAAGGATTAAAAGCAATTATTCTGACCGCAGTGGGTGAGCGGGTAAGTTCGGTTTCGGAAGGTCTGTGTTCCAGTCACGATTCTGAGCATTTCTGAAACCGGTTCAACTAGATTCCCGACGCCCTCCAGGGAAATTGTTGACGTCGGTTTTTCTACTATACGTTTCCGTCGATTTAATGATTTTGAAGTTGTTTAATTTGCTGCGGCTGCAGTTTCGGCAGATGAAGAATATGGAGAATCATACCGGCTTACAATACTATAAAGACAAAGGGAAGTACAAAATAATATTTTCTTAATAACCGAAAAGAGAAATGCGGTTTGAACTAGATTGTTTGAAAATATTCATAGGTGTGCGACAAAAACCATACCATATTCATTTATTAGACAATGTATAAAGTACGGTATGTGTATAAAATGATGAAAAAAAGAGATTAGAGAAGTTATTTAGGCATTTAATTAAGCTTTACTTTCTCTTTGATATCTGATGTAAAAAAAACGAGATCGGAAATTGCAGGAAACACTATGAAAGTACAAGGAGTAAAAAAACTTCGCTATGGAGTTAAGCGAATATTATAAACTATTTGTCACAGGGAAGGTCCTGAACCATAACAAATTATTTTTGATGCCATGCATTTTAGAGTTAGTGACGATCTTGAATTATAATACGCCATCGGCTAGTGGACGTATTAAAAAACCCAAAGATTGTACAAGAAGAGTCGTGGATGGAATAATTACGGGGCCCTGTAGTCAGAGACATTTAGTCATTTACATGAACGTTTTTCAATTCGACAAGGAAATTGGAAGAGTGGTTGTAGTGAATGCAACACGCACAACATACATCGCGTGCCAAGTGCGGTATGAACGAACAGAGTAGTAATCAAGCTCTTGAACATAATTGACAAGGGCGGCCGGCTGCTGCCCGCGAGCACTACACGCATACATGGTCGACGCGTCCCCGTTCTCTCTCTCAACGCACTTCACCTGTTTGGACGGGCGCTTCCGGTCGACCGGCCGCCACGCGCGAGCAGGTGCGCGCGCCAGATCGAGCGATATGCCGCCGAGCGGGGCAGGGCAGGGCAGGGCAGGGCGGGGCGGGGCGGGGCGGGGCGGGGCGGGGCGGGGCGGGACGGGGCGGGACGGGGCGGGACGGGGCGGGACGCAATGGGATGGAGTGGGGGCGGGGGTAGGGAGGGACGGCGCGGCAGGGCGGGGCGGGGCCAGGCAGAAAGGTTCGAGCCTGGCGGGACGAGGCGGGGGAGAGCGAGGCGTGGCACGGCGGGACGGGGTGCGGTAAGGCTGGGCGACGAGGGGCAGGGCTGGGGGGACGGACTATCGGGGGGAGGGAGGGGAGGACTGGGACGAAGCTGAGAGGCCCGAAACGGAGCGGAGCGGAGCGAGGCGAGGCGGGGAGGACGAATACTGCTGAGACGGGCAAGGGCGGGGCAGGGCAGGACGAAGACTGAGACGGGGCAGGGCGGTGGGCGGTGGGGCGGTGGCGGTGGGGCGGGCGGCGGGCGGGGCGGGGCGGGTGGGCGGGGCAGGACGAAGACTGAGACGGGCCGGGGCAGGGGGCGGGGCAGGGCGGGGCAGGGCGGGGCAGGGCGGGGCAGGGCGGGGCGAAGACTGAGACGGAGCGGGGCGATGCGGAGGGTGGGATAGGGATCGTGGGGGCGTGGCGGGTTTGGCGTGGCGGGGCTTGTCGAGGCGGCTCGAAGGCGGGTCCTTGGCGCGACGCGCGACGGCGGGTCGCCGACCTCGCGCGCTCCCCACGCGCTGGCATTGGCGGCTGCGGAGGCGGTAATGGTGATAGCGAGGCAAGGGTGACAGCGTAGGCAGCAATGGAGAAGGTGACGGTGACTGTAGAGATCCTGTGAAGGCGAACACGAAAGCGCAGGCAACGATGGCAACGGAAATGGTGATGCCAGTGATGCGAATGTGGACTATTGTGAGGGGAAAGCGACAGCTTAAACAGTGGTAGTGAAAGTGGTAATGGCGTCAATAATTCTGATTAAAATAGCTAAGATAACAATGACAATTAAGAAGGCGGTGGTAAGGGTTGTGAACGATGTTTTGATGACAGAGGGCGACTGTGTTATAAGTTGCTACTATGACTTTGGTAGTTGTGAAAAGTTGCAGTAGAATGCAAAAGATTGATAACGTGAATTAAATGCCCCGACAATAGAAAATAATTTTGAATTATAATAATTTAATTATTTATAGATTATAAACTTCATTTAATTTGCAAACACAAAGGTTACGTGGAACATTCGCAAAAACATATAATATTTTAATGCATTTGTCGGAAAAAAATTTACTGGAGACTTTCTTTTAATGTTGAACAGGATGGTTCGCAGAAGCCGGGTAAGAACGAGATGACGCCGACATTGGGTACCATATTAGACACGGTTAACTACAAGCATGGAATTATTTAACCCTAGAACACTAACCATTTATAGGTACGTTATAATTAACGAGTCGAATCGACTCACTCAACGTAAAATTAGGGTAAATAATACGTTTTTTCTCTGGTTTTCAAAGAATTACATATTATGGAGTGGCTGAACAATATTCAATTTAAAATTGTCAAAACAAGACCAGACAAAGACACCTTCTTTTACTAACAGTGAGTAAGATCGACGCACACTAAAATAATGCCTTATTGCTAATCATGTATAATTTCGACTCTCTCACCTTTGAAGGTGATAACGCCACACGAACCTGGCGAAGTCAGAGAACAAACCCAGGTGGAATCTCAAGAGGCACTACACAGTGGAACCTTAGGCGACCGGTCAGAATGCTAGTGCATCATGCGGGCAGCGCATGGGCACTTATGTGTACTATGCGAGTCGCTTCCACTCACGGTCAGTGTTCTAGGGTTAAGTGTCGATGGAGGATGTGAGCGTGGGCGGTGGCCCAGGTAACGGAGGCAGCAGGGCCAGAGGGCGCGGCCGCGCGACGTGCTTCCCACGCCCGCCGCTTGCGGCGCAGGCGGCGTAAGAGGCGCTGCCCTTCACTGACCTCGCCTGCCCTGCCCCGCGCCGCGCCGGCTCTCGCTCTAATGTGGTCTGCTGCCCCGACGGACGTTTGTGCAATTTCCTTGCATCAGCATGCGAAGAAAAGCATTGACTTCACGAACAAGGACACTTCAAATGAACGTATGAGAGACGAAAAGGGTGGGTAAAGAAAGAAAAGCTTGCGAGTAAGAAGTAAGATCATCGAAAAGGCTGAATACTGGATGCGATAGGGATTGCTTTTATGAGTTGGCGACTGGAGCTTCGAGTATCGAAGATTCCAGTCCCGATAGTGGAAATATTCTAATGTCCGGTGAGTAGTCCCTGAATTAGATTTCTAGATGCCGGTTGCTCTGATTGACGGTTTCAATTGTTACTACCGATACTCTTAGGTAAACGTTCCAGCAGAATAACCTAAAATAGACCGCGCGCAATTCCTCCTTCCCCCTCCAGCGCTTCCATCCTCAGGGTCGAGCCCTTGGCCAATTTCACATCTCCATTTGGCTCATCCTCATGACTTCAATACACTGACAGTATTGAGAGTGAGTGGATATGGACAGTATGGAATCCAAACTTCACGAAGTTATGCGTCAGAGAAAACAGGAACAAGGTACAATAATTTTTTGTTCAAATGGCATTACTCTATGTAAATAGTTTCTCTAATACAGACAATGCGTCACGTATGAAGCCAAGGAACACAGCTCAATGACATTACTTCTGAGTTGAGCTTCGAATGCATCATTATACATTCTCCAAGGGGGTACGTGTTCCAAATCTTACACAATAAAAAGTAACTGTGATTGTATTTCCCCTTCAGCTCGATACACACGTCCTTTTACATCGAAATGTCCGTAAAGGAAACGGAACAGACCTTCGTCAATAAATTGGCGATCGGCGATTACAACCACGCAGCGTTTCCGCGTGAGCGCACTGCCCAGGTACGCGATCGCCTCCAGAGTTGGGGGTGATGGAGGTGGAGTGGGGTGGGGTGGAGTGGGGTGGAGTGGGGTGGGGCGGTGTGCGGAGGCTCCGGCTGGAGGTCCGGGCGCCGCGGGGGCCGGAACTCAGCGGCGGCCTTGACAGCGAACTGCTGGCGGAAGCTGGAGGCGAAGGCGGCACTGGAGCAGCCCTGACTTTTCGCTCGCACACGCAAATAATTGCAGGCCGCGCGATGCCTGTGGCCGTCGTCAGCTCAGCACCGCACCGCGCCGCGCACACTCTGAAGTCGCCACCGCCAAGCTTCTCAACGAACGCACTAGCACCATATAAGCCTCAACTACGTAAGAGGAACCCTCTATTGCTATGTTGTTTTGAGCTTATTTCTAAATAAAATACCTGAACCTCTTCTCATAGATATATCAGTCATGAGTTTCATACATAATTACTTACTTCTTGTAGTCCTATTCAAGAACACATTTCATTACCTGGCCCACAAAAAGTGTCTGAACCATGCATTAACATCACAATTTTGAACTAGTCGTCTATGCTAGTTGATACGAGAGGAATACAGAAAATAATAATGCTAATAAAACAGATTGTACAGTCATACCAGTTTTTCTTAAAATATATGAATCGTAAGATAGTTTGCTTTTATTCTTTCAGACAGCATCTTAAAAGTACATTCAATAAATTTATTGTGATTTGGTTTATGACTCAATAAATAATCGTTTTAAGAGTTAACATTACTTTAATCAAATACTCATTTTGAAGCAAAGCCGTAAACTTATCTTGTTTTCGCATGGCAGGTGCAGAACAGCTTCATTATTTCCCCTCAAGCGATACCAGTAGTGATCTAACCGAAAGGCAAGTACTAGAATATAACGCAGAAAAAGGAACACTTCAAACGGAAAAAGGATAAAAGCATACGGTTGACGAATAAAAAGCTACGTTCGACGTGCGCAAGAATTCGAATAGATGAATGACATAAAACGAACACAAGAGGCAGGTGCGAACGTAAAACCCAGAGGAGAATGGGAGCTGAAACGATAGCTTTTCGGAAAAGAGACGGCGAGAGTGACTGAAGAATATAGCCCCGATGGGATGGCGGTAGGATGGGATGTAGGAGCGGCCAAGGGATAAACAACGTGAAAAGAACGCAAGACATGAAGAAAATCAGGCAAAAAGAAAGGAGGAGAGGGAGAAAATAATTTCTCCGGAGCACGACGATAGGAAGTTTGCAGGAACCAAAAGGGGTAGGAGGTTGCGGTTGCTTAGTGACGGGATGGGAAGAAGGGGGTGGGATGTTATGTGCTAGTATTTATCGTTTATGAGGGATGAAGTGAGAAATGGTGGGTTGGGATGAAGCAGGGGGCGGTGAGGTGGTTGGGATAAAGCAGAGTGGAGTGGGATGCATTGGGATGAGGTGGGGTGAGATGAAGTGGGGGTGGGGTGAGGTAGGGTGAGAGGCAGGGTGAGGTGAGGGTGAGGTGAGAGGTGGAGGTGAGGTGGGAGGTGAGGTGAGGTGAGGTGGGGTGAGGTGGGGTGAGGTGGGGTGAGGTGGGGTGAGGTGGGGTGAGGTGGGGTGAGGTGGGGTGAGGTGGGGTGAGGTGGGGTGAGGTGGGGTGAGGTGGGGTGAGGTGGGGTGAGGTGGGGTGAGGTGGGGTGAGGTGGGGTGAGATGGGGTGAGATGGGGTGAGATGGGGTGAGATGGGGTGAGATGGGGTGGGATGGACTGGGATGGTGTGGGAGGAAGCATGGGGGCGGGAACATGGGCTGGGATGAAGGGAAGCGGGTTCGGTTAGAATTCTTCTTCCAGGGAACAGACCGCGCGGAGGGGTGTGGGCAATAGCTTTCGGCGCCGCCGGGGGCGGGCAGGGGAGGCGGTGCAGACGCTCGTAAAAGGGCGATGGCTCCGAGCGAGCGAGCGAGCGAGCGAGCGCGCGCGGTTCCGTGGCGCGGCAAAAGCGATAGCGGCTTCCTGGGAGCGGAGTCTGCGGCGCGGGGCCGGCGATTGCGCGAGCAACGTGGTTCGAGGCACGTGCCCATCGCGCCGCCGCCATCGCCGCCAGAAACGTCACGGAAGGATTGTCGCGAATCGCAAACCGCAGAAGGCATTGCCTCTCTTAAGAGGGGGTTTTCAGAGAAGACCAGGTTGGTCACGGGGCTCCCCTATAATCTGAACAACTTTCACAGCAGTCTTTCTAACTTTCCTGCATTCAGTTTTTTTCCAGCAGGTATTTTTCCTATTAAAAGAAATAGCTTCACGTGAAGAATACGCAAAACGTGTGTACCGCCTCCTACTTCCCCGGGGATTGCTATAACGGTGACAGTGTGCGAGTCTGCTTTTGCTTCGGATTCCGTGCGCTCACTCAATTGTGCGTGGTTGACTCATAGCCGACGTCCAATCTCTGACAACGTAGGCATCGCATACCAAGGCGTGTGGAGGCCAGTGCGTTCAGACTGTCGAGCGCAATCTGCGGTACATCAGCTTCGAGCATTATTTAGGAACACAGTCTTCCTTCAAGTTACTTACTGATGTGAGAAGAGCGAATTTTTTTCGAAAGTGTTTTCGTGCTAGTGTAATGTTCCCGATTTTTTAACAATAGATGTGCTACTGGTATTCGGAAAACCTAGTTCAATTTCGTTTCTATATTGTTGGAAGAATATATTTTTACGTGATCTGAATGGCCTATTCCAAAATTATATTTACCAAAGATATACATTAAAAAATCTTAATTTGTAAGTTTATTGTAGAATAATTTTGAACGGTTGTGTGTAAACAGTGAAATGAGGAAATTATTTTGAAAATATATGAAGCCAATTGATAGCAATGGTCACTATTCAAAAATACACAGAATAAGAATGGACTCTTATCTAAGATCGTAAACGAGTTCTGAGAAGCGATGTTTTTCCTTAACGACCTACTACTGAAAGGGTTTAGAGTTACTAAAAATAAACACAAAAGTTTTATTTAAACATTGCAATCATGTGGTATGATTTCAATGTTTCGGGACGAGTTGATTGCGGCTTTGAAAACAGCCTAGCAATTTTATTAGGAGTTCGTTCTATTTGGTCAACCTTAGAACAGAACCAAGAAATTTCGATGCCAATCTTCACATCTATTAAAATGTTCATTACTTTTGTTTTATTATACATTTACTTTTTTCTTTACTTACTGCTATGATTTTGTCAAACCAGTCCCTTAATAGACCTACTGTCGATAAAATTTCCTGTATATAGTTTTTCTCAAAGATAAAGAAGCTGCATTTTGGGAATCATACTTGAACTGAAGGAGCCATAAACTGGTAATTGCGTGGCATAATAAAGACGCAAATAAAATAATTCTTTATATTATTTACGATTGCGCTACGGCTTAGTTCAGGCCTTGAACAACATCCGCATACACACGGTACTGCCTGTGACTTTCTACTTCATGGGGGATGGATCATATGGGTACGGAGAATCATTCCATCACGTTCTAATGATGAGTCAGGGGATAGATTTGGGAAGAAAGGATTTAGCGCCCATTTGCAGCTCGTTTTTTCAGGTTCTGCGTAGAAATTCGCCTTTAATGGACACTAAACATATTGTATTGATATTTTATCGTTAGTGAAATTAGCATTACTGAAAGCGCTGTACAGATTAATTATATAATATGAGGTATGAAGGTTATGTGCATCAGTTTAAGTCACTGAATTCCTGATTTTTTTCTAGATCTTGAGTGAATAAAGGAAGGCACTTTGCAGTCTTTAGTTACTGAAGTTCTCTATCGATTTTATTTCGTAAAAAGTGTAAGTGTAGAGTTTGAATAGAAAAATCGCTAATTACACACTTGTTTTCTGAAAATTTCGAATGAAACCTCCATACGCTCAGAACACTTGAGTACATCAACAACCACCTTTCGAGCTACTTCACCCTTACAGTTTGTATGTCGCTAATGCAACACAGGACCTTAAAATGGGATCCTTTACTACTCATAGATATGGCGGTGTTTCATTCTACTCACAACACAGCGCCGGAAACTGCTTTTTCATCACTTGATTGATGACCCTTGCTTCCCGCGAAACCGGCCGAAATTGCGTCTTTAGAACGAGGGCACCCTTGTTTTTGTACCGCGCACCACATCTGTAGCCAATAGTCTGCAGTCTGGAGAGCTCCAGAATAGCAGCCTGTACCTGGCGGCCTTGCAGGGTCGCTCGCCGCGATGGCGATGGCGATGGCAACGGCGATGACGATGGCGACGGATTTGGCGATGGCGATGGATTTGGCGATGACGGGAGCCGTGACGGTGGTGGACCTTCGTCTTAGCTTCAAATAGAAATGTGAACATTGCTGGATGCCTTGCTGAAAGGCAAACAACTGCCCTACTTCGATTACCGTTCTCCGTACATGGGAGCTAAGATGTCACTTATCGTTTTCCACAATTTATTTTTATTTTCCTCTCAACAATTATTTATTCATTTTCATCTCAAGACTTCATGCATTTTGTAAATTTTCCTTTAACGGCGGAGATTTGCACATTTAGTGAGCAATTAGCAAATAAATGTCAGGTGTCTAAATAAATGCCCGAACAAGTATAAAAGTACATTATTTTAGAATCACATCACTGTCCTGTTGGAAGGCAATTATATTCTCCAGGAACCATTTATCTTCGTTTTACGTGTCCACCCAAGGAAGAGCTTTCCGCGTTTCTGCGCTCCGTTAGTATTACGAAAGAGTAAACAATC
The DNA here is from genome assembly GCA_011170035.1 of Teleogryllus occipitalis. Classification (NCBI taxonomy): domain Eukaryota; kingdom Metazoa; phylum Arthropoda; class Insecta; order Orthoptera; family Gryllidae; genus Teleogryllus; species Teleogryllus occipitalis. The sequence goes on along the minus strand of BLKR01009874.1, from coordinate 9,714 downwards.
CAAGAGGTATTCAAGGCTAAATGAAATGGAGCGAAAAGAATGAAAAAAGAATTAGAGGAGAGAGAAATATGCAATAATCTACATTAGAAATACGAACAGTACAGGATGCATGCACCTCGAAACAATTTATCAAAGACAGTGAGCGCCAGAAAAAGAGGACAATAAATGAAAGAAAAGGAATAAGAAATGAAAGAATGTATAAGAAATTAGAAAATGAGTGAAATGGAGTCTGGCAAAGAAAAGAAAATTAATATGTGAAGAAAAAAGTAAGAGGATGCGATTGATCCAAACTCTTGACTGGTTCATCGATTATTACCCGTTCTTGATTTGTAGCAGTGTATTATAAACGTAGGAAGAATATAAAAATTATCACCTATTTTATTTGTATTGTATAATGGAGTATAATTACGTGATTCATAAGTAAAAGCGTTGCTGAAAATGGAATTTTTATTAGCATTGTACTAATTGAAAAATGAGTAATATCCAGGAGATCATTCTAGTTTCATTACCCTACATTTAAAGAATGGTATTGTGGAATACTGCGTATTATGAAAATATTAAATATGATTTTATAAAGAAATTCAATTCACATACACATAAAAGTTAATAAATAACGTCTTGAGTTTCTCTCCCTCTTAGTACTCTTAGGTTACAGAAAACTTCCTAATTCTGAAGCGTCGATACGATGTTCCAGTACATGTCTAGGAAGTAACAAGCTGGCATCAAACAGGATTGAATGTACGGTGGAACAGTTGCGAACAACAAATATTTCCAAACTTGCTCACGTTGCTAACCCTGCACATCGTAACTGTGCAACAAGCTCCCGCCGACGCTTTCAATTTTAGCGGGGATGGACATCAACAGGTGTGCAACACAAGCGAAGGTCTGTGTTTCCGCAGAAGCAGCTCGCACGATGAGTCAAGAGAGAGGAAAGAGAAGGAAGTCGATAAGTCTGTTGCAAAAATCACAGTCTGAGAATGAATGCAGAAAGCATAAAAAAGGTGAGAAAAGGATCTGGGAGAAGAGAAGAGAATTGAAGCTTGAAAATGAATAAATATGAGAATTATATTTTGGGAAAATCAAGAAAAGCGGTCAAGAGGAGAAAACTTAATTGATATAAGAATGGCGACAATAGGAAGGGTAAGAAATGAAAGAAAATTGCCTCAAAAGATTGCCGTCATATGTAATAATATAAAAGGCAAAATTAATAGGAGTATACAAAGCAGCAAGAATAGTATTTGAAATTTGAACGATAAGAAATTGCACAAGGGATGAAGTATAGGTTACGAAAGAGTCTGAAGGTGGGAGGTGCAAAGGGTACCAAAGTTAAGGAGGAAGAAAAGGAGTAAGTGAGACGCGCGAAAGGGACAGAAGGGACGAGGAGGAAGGAGGAGCGACGGGCATGTGCACCGAGTCCCCAGGCGGCAGTGATCGAGTGTGATAGGCTGCCACGCCGCCACCGCAGCGAAACTTCACGAGAAGTTGCTCGTTCCGACACTTGGCGGTCTCAAACTGTCGGGGGAGTTGGGTCGCTTCGCCGAACTGGGGGCGGTGGTGGGCGAGTGAGCGGGGTGGGGCAGGCGAGCGGAGACCGGCAACGAGCGTGGCGGGATGGGCGAGCGCCGCGCATCGCGGCGGGGCGTGGCGAGTGAACGTAGCGTGGTGGGGCCGGACGGGCAGATGGGGCGGGGCGAGAGGGGCGGGGCGAGAGGGGCGGGGCGAGAGGCGGCGAGAGGGGCGGGGCGAGAGGGGGCGGGGCGAGAGGGGCGGGGCGAGAGGGGCGGGGCGAGAGGGGCGGGGCGAGAGGGGCGGGCGAGAGGGGCGGGGAGAGGGCGGGGCGAGGGGCGGGAGAGAGTGGGGCGGGGAGAGAGGGGCGGGGAGAGAGGGAGAGGGGCGAGGGGAGAGGGGCGGTGCGGGGCGGGGCGGGGCGGGCCGGGCGGGGAGGGGCGGGGCGGGGCGGGGCGGGACGGGGCGGGACGGGACGGGACGGGACGGGTCGGGGCGGGCCGAGCGGGGCGGAGCGGACCGAGAGGGGCAGGGCGAGGCAGGCCGAGCGGGGTGGGGCGAGGCGGGCCGAGCGGGGCGGGGCGGAGCGAGGCGAGCAGACTGGCTGGCTGCAATGGGGCCCAGCTGAGGCTTTGTTCAGCCTGCTTTACGAGCCCTGTCCCGCCTAGTGAAGTACGCCCGGCCTTCTTTCCACGAGCCATTTTTTTCATAAAACTTCAAACACCTTCCCAAGGACTCCGGAAGCTTCCCTGCACCGATGTTCCACGTCGATGGGCACTGCCGAAGTTTGGGGATGAAAATCCCACGATATGAGGGCCTCTTCAAGACCATGACGTACATTCCCCCATTTTATTATTTTTCATTGAATCATTGGAATAACGGCGAATTAACATTATGAGATTGCGTTATTTACATCAGTTACTTCAGTTCAGTTATTTACATCATTATTTACATCAAATATTGGACCATATTTTAATGACATTCTAGTGAAGTCGGTTCATATTTAAAATGAAATTTTAATAATTACTTGTGTCACTTTTAAATGTATTCCTCTTCTTTAAAGAACGTGTGGAGGTGTGACTGCCACGCCAAAGTCAATAATAGATACGCCGCAGCATCCGCGGAAAGAGTAAGGTTGAACTGGCGAAGGACGGTCGCATAGAACAATCGGAATTTACGGCCCTCCTTTCAACGCGCAATTGTGAGCGGCTGCCGTTCGGAATATCAATCGCATGGAATACTACAGAGGCGCGTCAGCGTGCTTTACGGATGTCGCCACTGAACGGCTGCCATTGCGAGGCCAATCACGTAGCCAATCGAAACAAGGGAGCATTCCGTTGGCTGCTTACCTCCAATCAGAGCACTCTGCAGAAACTTCTGCCCCGAGTTAGAGGGGGTAGAACTTGTCGCCATGAGCACATTAAAGCAACAGCATTCTCGAGTTGGTTGAAGTTTTTCAACATTAATAGAACAATATATTAGATTAATAGAATACAATATATTGGTATTGATAAGATGTGATTTCTTTGTTTCCGGGCGAGTCAACTGCCATGGGCCTTAGTGCCATGAATGTAGTGCATGTTATATCCCGGGAAGTGGTAATGTGTGTCCCTCGAAAGGACGAGTGATTCGGCGTCAATACTCCGATTTGAACGCAGTGGTACTTCAAGGTCACGAACTGGAAGGAGAGGGGAGGGACATCGACATCCAATCGGGAGATCTATACTAACAATTTAACACTTAACGAAGCTCCCGATTGGATGACAAGTGTCCCCATTTCCGTCAAGTTCGTGACCTTGAAGTACCACCGTGTTCAAATCTTGAGTATAACTGCCAAGTCGGCATGTGCCTCCAAGTATATCTGTTAGCGGGGCTACCTCTAATCTTCCGACAGATCTCCCGACATGTGTGGTAGTACAGTGCATGTAAGCGTGCGAACGAGAATATCAACGGGACTAGGATGAAGGAGTAAAAATTTCAAGCGGTCCTTAGCTCGTTTGTTAAGGTCCTGATCCGGCATTCATCTAGTATTGGTCGGAGAAAACGAAACCACCAAAGAGCAGTTGGCCACAATAATCCTCCTCCACAAAGCGACTCAATGCAACCCGCGTATTTAGCTAGTGTTGAAAATTCGCTACCGTCGGAACTCGAACACACGGACTTCCCGGTCACAGACGCTGCAATGGCGAAAGTTGCCCTGAACTGTTTCATCCGGTATGGAGTTTATGAAGTAAATCTAAATTAATTAATTTTTGATATGCGTAGCAGAACCAACAACTGCCCTCCATTTTTTGTATGAAAAAACTTTCCCAAAATAAAATGTTATTCTTTATTGAAGAGTTATTGTTAATTTAGTTACCAATTGCTCTGGAATAATTTCAAGCAATTGGTTGTTTTCATTTCATCTGAACAGCGGGAGAAATTTACGTAATTTAAGCATTAGGACCGTTGTTACGAGGTCCTGATCACGCATATCCATTTGTATGCTAATGCATTTCATGAATGTGCTACGAATCCGTTAGGAGCAACGTGTCCTTGATAGCTGTATATCATCGTGTATCTGTCTCGCTTTTATTCAAATATATTACCATCTTGACACCTGGATTTGTAACACAGTATTCCTCCACGATGCTGGTCTTCAGGGCACGCCTCTGTGAAAAATATTTTTGTACCGATACCTACAAAACCTCTGTAGCTGACGATATAATTCGCATGTTAGCAAAGCACGGGGTCTGTTCGGAATGTAATGGTCTGACGCTTCGAATTCCTTGGGAGCCGCCGCCCGAAGGGGCCTCTGTTCTACGTCCGGCTGCGAAACGTTCCGAGCGCTCTTTCACGCGTCTTGGCGCGGCTTGGCGTCGCGAGGGGCCACGCCCAACGCGTTCGGACGGGGCAACGGCGACGCGCGCGCTTGCGGAGGAGCAACGCGGAGGGGAGGGGGCGCTCGGGGCGAACGCTCGCAGGGGGCCGCGCCCAGGCGGACGTCCAGGCGGCCTTGGCTGCCGAAAGCCGCGCCCCGCCCTCTACAGCCAGCGGGGCCCCATCCACACACGCCCAGCCGGAACCTTCGCAACATAAAGCTCCCTCCACCCTCACCGTCAAACGCAAGACACGGATTCATTGTAATGTTATTTTCCTTCGTTTTGCATGTTATTAATTTTCTTTGAGCTGTTTCCGTGGATTGATAGAGTACATAGGATGGCTGGTAGTTTTCTTCCATGCCAGTAACACTAAACACCCCAGTGCTGTGACTTTTACGCTTATTCTCAGCGGTTTCAGTTATACCGAAGACTTTTACAGAGCGAACAGGTATATTTAGACCTCGATGGTGAAATTGTCTTTAGCCACAATGATAGGTTCCTTGATTTCATGAAATACGTGCCTTGTACATTTTGATCGTGTACGGTAGGCGAGTGCGTTTGTCTAAGAATTTTGAAGTCTTATAATCAGCATACATACATGCTAAGGTCATTTCTGTACTCCCGTACCTCCACACTATCGTTACGATGAAAAAAAAGAAAAAAAAAAATCACGTTCTCTATTGCGATGGCTTCGTTTGTACACTTTACCCCAAATTTTCACTTTATATTTTCATTGTCTAAGTTTATTCGATTCCGAGCTCCTTTTGATTGAGATAATCGGATGCTATTGCACAAACGGAAATATATCCCCCCTTTCCAACGCCATCACACACGGATTTCTTCGCGACAGCTTCAAACGAAGGTATAATACCGTAACGTTACTTTAATCTCAATCATCAATCATTTAGGATTGCAATGTGAATTTTTAAAACTTGCAAACAATTAAAAATCAAAAATGAGATCTGCGCTATTTTTATAAGCATACTTTGCTCAATTACACAAGAAAAATAAAACATTCGTTTTTGAGGAAGTAATTTAAAAATAGCCAAGATTTCGTGAAAATGTACCCAACAACTAATCGTTTCGAGAAATTTTACAATATCTTATTTAAATTTCGACTTGTAAAGAACCGATTTCATTAAAAATGAGTGTTCGATATTATAAGGAAGACGGCGAAAAAATGTATTCTTTTGCAATTGGAGAAAATCGTCTGAATTTTTTACATGCTGGTGTCAACCACACACGGACGGACAGATGTTTTGCCGTAAACCAGTTTTTCGGTACCAAAGATCCACAAAATATGGAATCTGACAAAATGTTAGAAGAAATAAATTACTACATGAAGTAACAAAATGTATCCACTTTTGCGATATCAGGACCCCGTAATATGAGTTTCCTGACGAAAAAACGCCACTCTTCGCTGCAGTATTACAGTTTTTCCTTTTTACCACAAAAGTACGTAGAAGACGAGAAAGTAAAGGAATTAGGCAAATGGCAGTAAACAAGGAATGCACAAAAGTAAACGTGTGAACGATAAGAATTAATGAACCCCCATTACCCTGGAACACACCTTAATAATGCACAAACAAACTGCCAAAACAGAACAGTTATAAATTAACATCAAATAAAATAACCAACATTATTGGTTTTTTGTTTTTTTTTTGTTTTTGATAGTCCAAAGGAATGTGACCACTCTGGTGGGATCTGGATGGTTCGCAAAAAGCAGTCAACAAGAGAAGATTAGGAGAGGTGAGCAGTGCGATTGAGAGTGCGTCGTTGGCTAGCGCCCAACGCCTGGACGGCCGGTAGCACGAGTGACCTCCAGGTCGTGAAGTGTGAAATCGCACGACGCCGCCACGCCACGTGATGTCTACGGGCACGTTCTTGGAAGGGTCTTCATTCGTCGGGCTCGAGTTTCCTCCTTTGTCGCATTCTCATCAGAAGGAATGAATTCTCACATCCGAGGCATTTGTGAGGCAGGCTTGACATATCTTAACATATCTAATCCCCTCCCGTCCACACACATTCACATTCACACACACACACACATCCACACACACACACACACACACACACACATACACACCGCTCTGGTAAGCTAGGTACGAGTGCAAAGGCACAACGTAATGGAAAATGCCCAAATACGATATATGTTTGTCACAGTTTATATCTTATATGTATACAGTTTATACGGTATATGTATATCACAGTTTCAAAAATTCCGCATTCAAATTAACGTATTATATGCCAAGTCATTTAACAAACTAAAGGCAAACGTGTGAAGCAGTGTTCTAGAACGCCGAAGAAGAATCAGAGCAGTAAAGACAAAAATGAGTGGGGCGCAGATGGTTACCGACGCCGAAGTTAAACACGCAGAAACGACAGCAGCAGCGGTAGCAACAGCCCCGGCGACGACGCCAGGGTGCAACGGCATTCCCAACGCGTGCACCCGTTCGCGCGCCCACGGGAACGGCAAGTGCTGCTGCACCGGACGGACCGGTCCGTCCCCTCCCCCTCCCCCACCCACGTCGCCGCGGCGCGCGGCGCGACGCGTCGCGTCCCGCCCCGGCCACTGGCGAAAATTCCCCGTTGCAACGCGTTGCCGAGAACGGCGCCTCTTGTACCAACAAACGTGCGAACGCTGGCAGGCCACGGAGGCGCAGCCGGCGCTGGAGTCCTCCTATTTTTAAGGAAAGAACAACAAGCCTCCGCAGAATGTACGGCGCTGCCGTAATAGCATTCTTTGTTTCTTTTAACGAGCAGACAGTTGCGTGAAGGTAGCAACAAACAAGTGTGTAAAAATATATAGCGAAGGGTAAAGTTTACAGTGGTATGCAGGTGGAACCGGTATTTTACGGCCTTCTGAAAGAAAGACGGACTACTGGAAGTACTAAATAAATGATAAGTGCAGACAATATGAAGGAGCATCATTGTGTGATGAGTAACATACAGGTGAGATAAATATAAAAAAGTAACTGACCACAAATTTTTTAATTATTGTATTGCAATAATAATATTACTCTTTGGTGAAACGTTTAGCATATATCCTTTATTCTTCCACATAACAAAAGTCTTACAAAAAGCCGAATATTGAATCATTTTTGTAATATTGTTTACATATTGTTAAACTGGTTGTATACACCAGTATCTGAGCACATGACGTATTGTGTCTTAAACTCATTTTTCATCATGAAGAAAACATCATTTTTCTAGAACAAATCTCATATTATTGCACTTCACAAAAAATATAAAATACAAAAGCTATTTTTCAGAAAAATATTGACATTGACAAGTCACGAACCACGAAGGTTAACGTTTGTTGAAGGTGACGTAGATGTAACAAACGATACGGAATACACAAACAAGTCCTTGTTTATAACACCCGCATGCTTGACGGACTGCAAGCAAGCAATTTTGCAAACGGAACAGACGGATGTTGAGACGAATGCCAATCGAAATCGATTAGTCAAAGCCAGGATGTTTCATATTGTTGGAGAATGTGTACACGTAAACGCGTTAAATTTTTGGTTATATTTTAAGTATATTGCGTTAAATAAAAGCAGGTTGCCCCCAAAACTTCAACAGTCGAATGACAAATTAACTTCTTGGCAATTCTCGATCACGAAAAAAAGATCACGTGTTTGATAATACATGTACTGAAGAGCATATCTTAATACTTTCTAACATCCATTAAATTGTTAACATGAATCATTCTTTAAAACATTACATTCAACATTTAAAGAGTATGTACACGTGTAGCAAAATAAATGTCAAACTTTTGTCACATTTTGCATTTATATAGAGACAATATTTCCCTTCGGATGTTCTGAATTTCAGATATTTTTCTTCCTCAATATATACTCTTGTTTTATTTATTAGCAAGAGCCCTGTAAAATGAGGTAAATATTGCAATACTTTATTGTATGAAATAAAAAGTAAAAAACATTTTTTCTCAAAAGTATTCCACATTTTTTTCATTTTGTATTCAATCTTATTTTCGCCCATTTTCACATTGCATCATACAATCCTCTCTTATGAATTCTTTTTACTTATGCTAACTTGAAAATTAATTTCACTGCGAACGTTAACACAGGCCCGAGACTCTAGTAATCTAATAACAAAGATGACTCGGCCTCGAAGTAATATTTTTCACGTCAACTTCAAGAAACACGTTTCATAAAATGCAATCTTGGATCCACATAACACATAAATGTAATTGTACATTCCATAATAATGCTTTAGAAATATCTTCCTCTGTTAAAGGTTGAAATATCCTCCTAAATACAGTCGACTCCTGTTATAGTGAACTTCTGGGGACTAACTGTTTTGGTTCACTATATCAGAAGTTCACTACATCCGATGAAGTCAAAATTAAATAGAATTTCTCCAAAATGATTGATTTTATTAATACAGAGATACAGCAACATTCATGAACAGCACGAACTGAAAATTTCAATATCTTTATTTGTCTTTAAAAAATCAATTATTTTGAATTGTTTGCATCGTACATTTTTCATTAGTAATTTCTCTAGATCCTTCAAGAGTTCGTGCTCTCTCCATACTTGATTCTGCATTGTGCTCTGTCTCTAAGTATCGAAATATAGTCTTGTTACCTTTCAATGCCTCTTGCACTATTGGAACACCGTCCCACTCTCTGAAAGCCCCTTAACTCGCTTAATAACATACGAGATACAATTAATTTCCAGAACGTATTTCCTTCGTTCACTACAGCCGAGGTTCTAGTTCACTGTAATCGAATCTTCTTACGCTTATTTGTAATGTAAGTGAAATGGACCTGTGACTTAAGTTCACTATAACCGAGGGTTCACTATATCCGAGTTCACTATAACCGGAGTCGACTATACTCAATTCACACAATGCCAAGACCAACGCTGAAGAAGAATAACCCCATCAAATTTCGGGATTATCATATCCACCAGAAATCCTCGCTGTCTAGTATAAGACGACGCTGCCCTGAAAACCAATCAAAGCCGTACGCTGGAGTGTGCGCTACGTACAGACTGCTGAAGATCTTGGCGCACATGAACATGGCGGGGGAGGAGCCGGAGGGCATGCCCGGCGCGGCTGGGCGCGGGCGTCTCCGGGCGGTGCGGCGGCGGCGACGAACGCAACTGCGCGCCCGCGCGGTGCAACGCAAGGGCCGCGGCGGAAACTTCGCGGAAGGAATGCGCCACACAGCACGAGGGCTGCTTGGTCAGCGGGACGCCGCCGCCGCCGGCGCCGACGCCCCTCGACACCCGAGTGTCCTGTCAGCTCCCGAAGCGTCGAGTGGCGAAGTGACCGCCAAGCGCACTTCTCCGCCTTATCAGATCTGCGCACCTGTCGT
>BLKR01009873.1:0-81908 GCA_011170035.1 Teleogryllus occipitalis | reverse complement strand
GGTGGAGGTTGGTGGTGCAGAGAGGAAGGTGGAGCGTGGAGGTCGGGTGGTGCAGAGAGGAATGTGGTTGGTGGAGGTCGGGTGGTGCAGAGAGGAAGGTGGTGAGTGGAGGATGGTGGGTGCAGGGCGGCTGGTGGAGGTCGGGTGGTGCAGAGAGGAAGGAGGAGAGTGGAGGACGGTGGGTGGAGGTCGGGTGGTGCAGAGAGGAGGGCGCCTGCTGTGGCGCGTGGGCGAGCGCGGCGCGGCGCCGCTGGGGCGGCGATCGATTCCCGCGCGGCGGCGCTCGCGGGGCGCCCAAATCCCGGCCCCGCACGCGCGCCCGCCCGCCCACCCGCCCACCGCCCGCCACGGCTCGTTACGGGCGCCGCCGCACGCTCTGCGGACGGAGCGAGGGAAGGATAAGAGCGCGAATGGGAAGCAAAGGTTGCGGGAGGCGGAAACTGCGAGGGCGCGGACGGGAAGGCGTCGTTAAATGAATATGGGGCGTAAAGCGCGGGGAATTTGACAGTGGGAGAGGAAAGTGGGCGGCTGCGCGGGGGGTGTGAATGAAGGCGGAGCGAGAGCGCGCGGGGCAGGTGTGAGGGGCCGAGGGCGCGGGGTGGACGTGGGTGTACGAGGGGCGGGGAGGGGCGGGGCGGTCGCGCGTTGTGGCTGCGCTGCGGCGGGGCCGGAAGACCGGGGCTATTAGATTAAGGCCGCTCGCCGCCGCCGCCGCGCCGCAGAGGTTCGCCGGGATACGGCGGGTTCGCGCCCCGCCCCCCTCACCCGCCGGCCCCGCGGCAGAGGCAGCAGATTGGGCCATTATGACGCAGCGGATGAGGCGGCGGCGGCGGCGTCGGGCGCGCGCGCGAAGGCGGGCCCCGCGCCAACGGCTCCGGCGACAGCGCTGGCGGCCAGGGCGAGGGGACGCAGCCGGTGGGAGTGGGGGCGGGAAAGGCGTAGGTAAAGTGTCAATGGGAGCCGCAGAAATGGCGGCGAACTGGCGGGCGTTTGCCGAAGCGACGGGGAAGGGGTCACACGGCTGAACACGAAGCAGAGGCAACGGTGGCCTCTAAAGGAGAGGCAAAACGACGCTAGGAGAAGGACCGGGGTCAGTGTCAACGTGGAAAGAGCCGTGGATTGGTATAAGCGGGTGAGGTCCGCCAACTTGAGAAGACGGGACGAAAGGAGATGAGATCCGCGTGAAAATTATTTAAGAAGTTCGACAGTTGGTGTTTCACTGAACGTTTGATAGGGTGATGAGTGATAGGTCAACGTGTTGAATGGCGCCCGAGAAATAGCAGAGCAGCGTCTTAAGCTAACACGTTCTGAATGATTTGTTTACGAAGTCGATGGACGACTTTTTCTTCCGCGTGGTAAGACGTTGTAGGGTACGCATATCTTGTGGTTGCTACGAGAGTTGAGGAGGAGTCGTAGGGTGCCCGGGGAACTCGAACGGTGCACGAGCGAAAGCTGCTCTTGTCGGGGGGGGGGGGGGGGAGGCCCTGAAAGAGGGTGTTATCCGCGACGAAAGCAGCGAGAGCGCAGAACTGAAACGCTTTCGTCAGGAAGGCGAGGGAGGGGGCGGTTGAATGTGATGCCAGTGTGCGCGCGGGATACGGCAAAGCGGGAGGGGGAGGATAGAAAGAGAAAAGAAAGGGAGGGGTAAATAGGAAAGAATGATCGGGAAGGGGAGGGGTGGAGAAGGAAAGGGAGATGTACAAATGAGAATGGAAGGGCTGAAGAGGGATGTGAGGTGAAGGGCGAGGTAGAGAGGGGATGGAAAAGTTTGAGAAGGGAAGGAAAGTGTTGAGAGGGGAAGGAAAGGGTTGAGAGGAGAAGGAAAGGGTTGAGAGGAGAAGGAAAGGGTTGATAGTGGAACGAAAGGGTTGAGAGGGGGAAGAAAAGGGTTGAGAGGGGAAGGAACGGGTTGAGAGGGGAAGGAACAGGTTGAGAGGGGAAGGAACAGGTTGAGAGGGGAAGTAACGGATTGAGAGAGGAAGGAACGGGTTGAGAGGGGGAGGAACGGGTTGAGAGGGGAAGAAAAGGGTTGAAAGGGGAAGGAACGGGTTGAGAGGGGAAGGAACAGGTTGAGAGGGGAAGGAACGGATTGAGAGGGGAAGGAACGGGTTGAGAGGGGAAGGAACGGGTTGAGAGGGGAAGAAAAGGGTTGAAAGGGGAAGGAAAATGGGAGATAGAGAAGAGTGAGGAATTGATAGGAAAGAATGATCGGAGAGGTGAGGGGCGGAGAGCAAAAGGGAGAGGTAGAGAGGGAAAGGGGAGGGTAACGGCTGGGACGGAAGGACAGTGAAGAGTCAGGAATGTGTGAGTGGAGGACGCGATGGGCGGGAATGAGTGAGTCGGGCGATGAATTAATATGATTAGGGTTGCGGGAAATTGAGAGGTGGGTGAGTTTGGGCGAATTGCGTGGGAGGCGAACAGGGAGGGAGGGTAGATGGATGCGTGGGCGAATGGCCGAGGGCAGTGTGTGTGTGGGAGTGAGTCAAGGGTCGAGGGCGGGCAGCGTGGGCAAAGGCCGGTGTTGCGGGAGAAGCGGCGAAGGGGAAAGCGTGAAAGGGCGGAGGATCGCAGAGAGCGGCTGGCGGGGAGCGCTTACAGATAGCGCTGGCGGCGGGCGCGGGGCGGAGCCGCGGGACCCGTCGCGTTGATGCCCTCCGCCCCCGCCCCCGCCTCCGACCCTCCGCACGGCGCGGCCGCCGGGAGAGGTCGTTGCCGCCGACTTCCGCCCGATTTCTGGCACATCCCCTCCCCGCTCCCCGCCCCCTCACTTCACCGGCTTAGAAGGCCCCTCTCAACGCAACGGCAATCACCTGCTCACGGCGCTCTTCAAAGGAGCTCCTAATTACAATAACAAAACAAAGCTCTTTTGTTCCCGCTGGGGCGGGCGAAAATAGGCGGAATTCATCAAACTCGGAACGCAGAACAATGTGTGTTCATGATGCTGCCTTATTCAGAAACCACGTCCTCAATGAAGGCTTTCATGCGAAAAATACTAAACACGGAAAGGTACTGCTCTATGGTTTTACATGAAAGAGTCACTTGTAAATCATTCTAATCTTATGCATGTGAGATTTAGGACATTACTTGCATCTATTACAATAAAATATTTATTCATGGATTATCTGGAGTAAATGATGTAATTTCAGTAAGATTAAAATACACTTCATGCATATCTTAATAGTTGGTCACGGTGTGATTAAGATAAAGTTCTGCGTATTTTTAGCGTGAAAAGTTAATGAAAAAAAAATTCCAAATTTAAACCACAAAAAATCAATCCTAAAACTAACTCACTTTCAAACACACACAGAAAAGCCACAGTTCTCAAAATACCCAAAATAAACAGTTTCTGGAGATGCAGACTTTCTCGAACACGCAGCCGGCGAAAGAGGTGACGTGATCTTGCTTCGATCGCAAAGTGAACTTAGTTTTCCGCGGCTGGCGTGTTCGTGCCCCGGGACGTGAAAGCGACACGAGCACGTGTTCTCGTGTGGGCGCTTTGCTAAAACTGCCTTCGCGCCGGGGGGCAGGGGGGAGCTGGCTGATTGGGCGGAACTTACGGCGTGGGAACGACGCAGCTGCCGCGCCGCGGCGCCCCCGCGCACTACTCCAGCGACCTGCAGCCCCGACGACTTGGGCGCAGCTTTCCAATTCTAACTGGGCAAGTTCATGGCAGGCAAGGAGTGAACAAAATTTACATCACTAACACAGATTTGAATAATTTAGAGCCGCGTGATGGGTTCTAGCTGCTATTTCACCGGTACAGGTAGGTATTTGAGTCCGGATGAAGGCAATAAAAAGTGGAAAGAAATTATTTTATAAAGAAAGTAAAACATGTAGCCTCGTGATGGATTTTACGGAAAAAGGACAGTTGTATTAAGGTCTTGCAACAACATTTTAAAATGATATATGTAAAATAAACACTTTATTTAAGAATCTCTGAGAGATATCAGACCTGATTTTATTGAATTTAAAACAATGAGAGAATATAAAATCTTATTGTACTAGATGTCAATTATTTTCAATTTTATTTATTAACGAAAGGGCAGAAATTAAATTCTACGGGCATTAACTCTAGGAATAGCAAAGTAAAACATGTCTTGTACATTACTAAAGGGATCCTCGGGGACAATTTGGATAAATTTATCAATTGATGTAACTAATAATTAGGAGGCGAATTTTAAAGAAATGTCACTTTTTTCTTCTCACTTCGGAAACAATGCCTTTTAGTTCAAACTTTAATTCTGTTTTCAAAAAGAAAATGGCTCATTTTTTAAGACTTTTCCAAGCATTTTTCGATGAGTTCCACTAATAAGTCATTTGTTACTTTTTTTCATTCTTTTCGAAGCATGTTTCGTTGGTTTCATCTATTTTAATGTTACTTCCTTCAAATAATCTGTACGAGATGTAACACATTCCTGAGTAGTCTATTCGATTTCTGTGCTCAGAAATTGTAATGGCAGCCGTTGTGAGTGTATATGCTCATGTTCCTGTGATGCCTACAAGCGCCACTGTTGGTTCTGCCGATTTCGCGATAACTAACAACAGAGATTTTCTAGTAAAAAACAATCCAAACCAAAAGTTGGAAAGCTGAGTTGACTTGTACGAAAGGAAAGAGCCTCGTTTTTGGCAGTAACATATCCAACAATTTGAATTGTTCATCTGAACTGGTTTTGATGAAATTCATTACGTCATTTTTCATTACTTTTAGGGAATTTTTAAAGCATATTAAGAACATTTTCTTGGTCATTTTTGGTGATGATTTAGATCATTAAAATCCGCCCCCTACTAATATTACACATGTTTATTAATTTCAACAAAAATATTGTTCAATTTGAGACTCTACAAATGAAAAAACTATCGAATTCTTGGCTGAATATTTGCATTGCAAACCTGTCTCAGTTATTTTTCTTTCTTCAAAAAAACACCCAAGTATATTCATAACGTAATAATATATTGAACTGTATAATACTAACACTTAAAATACTACGAATGTGTCCAAAATGTATTCTGAAGTTTAGTTTTTGAGTAAATAGTCCAATTTTTCTACTTACATCAAAATACTCTCTAAAAACTCAAATTAAAGCAAAAACGCCTGATAAACACTATAACATTTTGAACAAAAGGCACTTCAGGAATAACATCAATGATTTCCAGTTTCCTAAAATGCCTGAAACATACAGATAACGAACAATTGCCTGTGGGCTTCGGTGTCTCTCCTTTGTAATATAATAAAATATAAAATAGCATGATGCAAAATTTAAAAAATATACACGTTACGTATCACAGCGGCTGAAGTAAATATAAGTTATCTAAATTCTGTTCAATATTTTTTCAACTTCAAAAAAAGTCTTCATCAGTTATCAGAAAACAATGAAAATTCTGACTGACTTTCATGACTTCTTGACAAGCCTCCAAGAAGGTGATATCTTCCCCCTTCTCTTGTGTTTTTGAAGCTCGTTCTGATGGTACATTATATTGTACATTATATTAAGAGCAGTCTAATAATGGATATATTTTTTTTCGTTTCTTCACGAAGTATGTTAATATCTTCTAGAGTTCTGCATTCGGGCGGAAAGAACAGCTCGAGTCTCGCGAGGCTCCGCGTCAACGGGGGAGGAGGGAGATCTTGCCTTTCGACTCTCGGTTATCTGCAGAACAGTCGAGCGTTGCAGAGCGCTCGACCTTCACTGGGCGCTCGACGCATCTACGGGATTTAAAGTCGCCGCGCATGGTGATCGCAAATCTCTCAATTCATTGCAATTGTCTAATTATAATCCAAGGAAAATATATTTTCAGTTAATTTATTGACTGGTTAAAAAGTAATAATTTATCAATTAATTGGAACTTGTTTTAGAGAGACAAAACAATACAAGTTTTGAAATAATTAAAGGCAATCAAAGAGTGAAATGTATTGTAAAACTTTTTAACTATATTAACTGAATTGGTTGACGCAATCGGCAGCAAAACAACGGCGCCCACTGCAAATCAGTGGATGCAACTCCTTACCCTCTCGCCAGGCAAGGGTAGACTTTTAATTCAGAAAGCATTATTCATTATCATTTACATACGTTATACGCCGTATTAAACGAGGGAAAATTAATGAATTTATATCACTGCTGGACAATAGAAAAATGCCTAATTTTGTAATTTAGTATTAGCATTGAAATTACAAAAATTAAAGTCTTAAATGTCCATCATTGGCATTCGAAAGAGACCTAACATTTAATTATTTTAATTAACAGACCCGTTCTTCCTTTTCCCCTACATTCCTGGAAGAGCATCTGGGACAGTGAGATATCAATGTCGGAAGTCGAGTTGTCGACTTGCCCTCTAGGAAGCGAGTGATATGTGGCAACGGGAATCCGACGCAGCGCACACCCATAACCCACCGGTCATCTACAATCTACCGCTTCATTTCTTTGTGTGCAGAACTTAAAAGAAAGCGAACTCAATACACAATGTCATATTCAAACACAAATGACATCCTTGGTCTTGACTAAAACTAAATAGATATCGATAGACTGGCATTAGTAAAAGTGAAAATGATTTAAACATAAATTTTTATCCAAGACTAGAAGAAAACAGAAATCATTTCAAAAAATAAGGACTAGAAAGTTAAAACGCCGGTCCTTAAACTAGATTTACATGAAAATAGACAAAATAAATATTCGTGAGGATTGTTAATTTTTCATTGTTCTTGCGCAAAGACCTTTCAAAAAGTTCATTAGAATAAAGGAAGGAACTTCCTAAACATCCGATATCTAGTCATTAGAACGAACAACATTTATCTGAAAGACGTGAATACCCTTTCTTTTAATTCTCAGGGAGAACTTCAGTAGTTCCACTTCATTACGTCAGGAAGTCAAATTTAGAGGGTGTAAATAATTTTAAATACAAAATATATGTAATATTTCGTTTATAAATTACATTTGGCAAATTGGAAATTATTGATCGTGTATTTTAAAATCCAATCAATACTCCTTCCTTTTTCTGGAACATAGCATCCGATATATATAGAGCGATTTTCCTAAGGTTGAGCCAAAGTGACAGCTAGTGCTGGCAACATAACTGAAGGTTCTGTGGTCGTTGTGCTCTCGATCCCGTTAAACTCCCTTCGTGCATTTGTTCGTTTGTAGTTGGCTAACTTGTAAATGGCTTCGACGCTTCCTTTTGTGATGTCCTCGTCCGACAAAAATATAGTGCGCCACGAGAAATAATTGAAATTAGGAAGTGCAGTGTTATGTGCTCTTCTATAATAAATTCTTTTTTTCAATAAACATTACATTGAATTTACTTTTTGGGTGATAAATATGATGTTTATTTTAAAACCGAGACTTGAATGCAAGATGCCTACCGATGCACGTGGTTCCGGCCTTTGTACTGTTGTGTGGCGAGCTGTGATTGAGAGGTTTCTATTTAAATTCGTGGCAGTTTTCTTTTACTGGTTGTGAGAGTATGTTAAGAGATTTCCCACATATGTAATTAAATTTAATTATTTCCCGGACTCGCGTACGTGCATATACCTCAACGAAACTCTTAGATGTCTGCATAGGGATGATTTCACAGGAGCCATAACCTAACACTTTACGAAGGGGCGTGGCTGAACAGCTGTTGCGGCGGAGGGGTACTTGTCCGAATTACATGTGATGTTCACTTGTTTACGCGAACTGTCACTTTGGCTCATCCTTGAGAAAATCCTTCTATACTCCGACGTGGCGGCCGAGTCTTGCGAGACGCAGTCCGCCGGTTATCGTCGACCGACCGAGCTCGGCGATCTCTGCCGGTTACCTGGAGCCCACACTCTGCTGCCACGGACGCTCGGGCTCATGGTCTCGAGAGAAAGGGGCGAGCGAGCGCGGGCCGGTAAAATCGCGGAGAATGCAGACCTCTAGTATTTTCATTTCATAACTGTTGAAGACGTTTCCTACATTTGTTCTTATTTTAATTGAACATGATTTTTTTCTTTTCTTCTTTTACAAATGTTCACATTCTCTCATTAAAATATAACTGGTAATGTAATTATGACACGTTTAGTGCCACAGAACGAATAATATTATTTCGAAATAAATACTTCTTTAATTGCGGAAATTGCTTTTTTGTGAGCAGTTTCACTTCCCGGCGCCGAACGGCTTGCATCATTCAAACGCTCCTTAAGGAAACCGTATGCATGCGTTCGCGGAAAACCAGCGGGCGCCGTAAACTGGCTTCAGATCCAGGAACTTCTCAGTATTCAGGAGACTTTCGTATCCCGTAATCCAGGGAGAATAAAACACATAAATTCAGCTAATGTTTATGGAAAGTAGTTGTACGAGTATCGTCCGCGCTGCAAGTTGCAGAGTCCGCCCCTCGGCCGCTAGCAGCGTAAAATCGCGCTTTCGCGAATCCCAGGCGCCCGCGCTGTGCACTTGTTTATATGTTAGCACGTCCCCGAAGTGCATTAAATGTAATTTCCTTTAAATGTAATTACCCGGCGCGCAGGGTCTGGCGCGAGCCGCGAGAAGGGCGGGGAGGGAGCGGAAAGGGCAGAAGGGAGCAAGGGCAAGTCGGTCGCCTCCCGGCGGAAGGAGAGAGGGCGAAGGGACGAACGCAGAAGGGCTCGTCTGTCAGGCGAAATGACGTCATACGCCCAGGAAATTCGCCACGGGGCGCGTTTGCATCAACCTCGGTCCCACCAGATCGCAATACATAAACATTAGGTGCGCATAAATCGATATGCGAACTTGTAGATGTTGCTTCGAAGGCACGCGGGCGGTGGAATGTTGCTCTACCATTCGCAAACTTCGGGGACGACCATTTTTCACTGGGATTTAATGAAACGAATGGCTCTAATAAAAGAGTGTGGCGAGATTCCAATAGTAGTTTTCGATTAACTGATGAACTCACTCATTGCACTAATAGAATATTTACCATGGATTTTCTTTTCGAACATTCCAGGAGAATTATTGGCGAAAAATCCACAAATCAGATTGCCCGTCTTGTTTTTCCAAATAAGCAACTATATGTATAAAAAAATGTAAAAAGGGTTTGCTGATAATCGCATAAACGGCAAAATGATGTACATTCCATCCTATTTAAAAATTTTGGTTTTACTGACAGTTGACTGTATTCAGGGTTAAGCAGTGTTTAAATACTTGTATTTCAAATACGTATTTCAAATACATTTTGTATTTGCAAAACTGTATTTATGACGTTTTTGGGCATGTGTTTAAATACATAAAGTAGGTGTATTTAAAAAAAGAAATACTTAAAATAATTTAAATACAGATGAAGATAAAGATGATAGTTTCTTTTTTTTTTTTGATTCTGCTAGTGAATGGACCTCATTGAAACAAAAATAAATCTCCTTTCGGTTGTTGAACTTGATTTCTCTTAATTTTTAAATGATAATTATAAATCATTATAAAAGCTGGACAATTATTCGAAAATAAAAAAAATCGTTTATTCCTCATAACGAGGGGGCGAATTTTTATGACCTAAAACATCGTCAAAAATGATAAATAAAATGCTCTTAAAATGTTTTTAAAATGATTTAAAAGCAAAGAAAAATGACGTAAAAATGTCATCAAAACCAGTTTGGATGACTAACTCAAGCTGTTGGATACCTCACTGAAGTAATCGAGATTGCTTCTGTTCGTTCAAGTGAGCTCATATTTCAAACTTTTGGTTTGGACTGTTCTTTACCAGAAAATTGTATTTGTCTTCAGTTATCTCGAAATTGGCTGAACCACAAATGGCGCTGACAGGCGTCACAGAAACCTTAGATTATATACTCATAATTGCAGGCATTACAACGTTTGAGTGAAAAAATCAAATAGGCTACCAGGTATAAGTACTCAGAAATTGTGTGGAGGAAATTTGTTGCATCTCATAAATATTATTTGAAGCAAGTACCATTAATATGATATGAAAAACGATGAAATCAGATAAAAATGCGTTCAAAATGACATAATAAGGTAAAAAACGACTTATTAGTAGAAATTTACGAAAAATGCAAAACAATGTCGCATAATACTGGGTCGTTTATTTCTGTCATAACATAAAATAAATTTCTATACTAAATGGCATTTTTCTGAAGCGAAAAGAAAAAAATGACATTTCATTAAAATCTGCCCCCTACTCATAACACTTGTTTATGTCCATCAGCGCCAGATCAACAACTGTTTTCGTTTGCGGGTTTTATATATTCGCCAACTAAGGGTTTATTGTCTGATGATTTGTTTGAAAAACAAGTCATTTTAGAAAGAAAATTCATTTTTATCTGAATTAGACATATTTTTGATATATTGTCTTTGAAAGTATTTTTGTGAAAGTACAAGTGAAAGGGTTTTATATTTGAAAGTGTTTAGTTTCATTGTTCAAAAATTTGTCAATTATTAATTTATTGTAAGTGACAATTACAATATATTGTTGCAATAAAAGGTTATAATGCATAATTATTGTCTTTACTGTATTTTGAGTATTTGAAGTGTTTTAAATACCATATATTTAGTAATTCGAAAGCTACTATATTTTGAGTATGTATTTAAATACTTACTTACAAAGGCAACGGGGAGTATATATTTAAATAATTATTTTGGCATAAACTTAAATACTAAATTTAAAGCATTTTGCCCAACTCTAAATGTATTTGAATATAAAATACAAACTAAGACGAGATAATACTCGTGAAACGTGTATAAAATGTCACTTAAGGTGATTTGTGTTAAACGATCAATTTTAGCACATAACTTGAAGAATGTAGTTTACTGGGAGAAAATAAACAGAAAAATAACAGAGGAACAGAGTTTGAATATTTCAAATGATACAGACCATTTTCAAGACATGAAAATAAAATGATAATTGCAGGAGGATAATGATGATTACTGCATCAATGAAAATATTGTAATAATCTCCTTTCCTATTTCATTTAACTCTTTGACTTAACAGAAGAAAAACACTAGAATCGATGTTTGACACTAAAAGACAGAAAAACAAGTGTAAAAATGTCGTACTTTTTCGGAGATTCTTATCTTTGTACATAGCCATGGACTTGTGCAAATTAGTATCCTTGTCCACACAAGAAGTATATCGCTAAGATGAATGCCTCAATATTACAAATAGTTATGGGAGTATTGCAAAATTGTTAGGTTTCTTTTCGGTGAACTTACAAGGTTGACCAGTATTCGTGTTTGTCTAACTACTTAATATGGAGATATTCAATATTTTTGTCAACTCATTATTTGTCTTTTAATTCATTTTTAAATTTTTATTGATTATTGATCCTCTATCTGCCAGCAGAGGTATTGATACATTGAGAGGGTGGAAGTGAACGCCGTAGTAAGGCGCATTCCTTTTTCCAACATTTTTATTCTAATGTATCTAAAAGGTAGTCGAAACATAACAAACAGCAGCCGATCATAGAAAGTTCGAAAAAATAATGCCCATCTTACTGCCACACCAAGGATGACGAATACTGTGCCGAGTGGTATACAATACTATTACTCTGGTAATGGCATTGGTAGAGTAAATGCTGACGGAGCAACGAGGCAATAAAGTAGTGCAGCTGTGTGTCACCCCACGAAGCGCACGGAGTGAGCCTGGCCATGGCCGCCCAACGGCCAGAAAGCAAACGCGAGCCCTCACGCCCCGGGCGTCCAGTCTTCACAATTAGATTGCAAATTGTTCCAATAAGCTCCTTGTCAACACGACGCTTAGCGGCCGCGGCCGTCCTGCCTGCTCCGTCCGCGGGCGCGGCGTGGGGGCGGGCGCGAGGCGGGGGCGGGGCTGGGGCAGGGCGGGGCGGGGGCGGGCCGCCCGAGGGCCGCTCGCCCCTCCGCTCGCCCGCAACCGCCCGGCTCCCCGCGGACTATTAAGCCTTGAATAATGCAACCCCAAGGTGGGCCCGTTCCGCGCAGCGAGCCGCGGGGAGTGGGGCAAGGCGGGGAGGGGTGGGGGAAGGGGCAGGGCGTGGCGTAACAGGGCGGAGAGCCTGGGGAGAAGGAGCGTGGCGGGACGATTTGATGCGAGGTGAGGTGAGGCAAGACATGAGGAGGGGAGACTGGGTGAGACGGGGCGAGGCAGGGCGGGTCGAGGAGGTGAGGGAAGAGGCGGGGAGGTAGGTGCAATAACCCTCCGCTGGGAGAGCAGGATCTAGTGGGGGTCATGGAGCCGAGGCGGGAGGCGAAGCCGAGAGGAAGCCCAATTCCGGCATATTCTCGGGGATGGGGAATTCGGATGCAAGAACACGTGAGAAGAGTGGAGAACTGCTAGGAAGAGCATGGTCAAGAAAGCGAATAATAAAGTGAGGTTGCCTAAAGAAGCAAGCAAACAATTAAGGCACCCACTTTTACAGAAAATGCAATACCTCGTTGAATACTACCCATTCACTGGTCCCTCCTAAACTTCCTCTATTGAGAACAACATCATGATGAAATGCCAAAAATATAACATAATTACTTTGTATTAATTCATGTGAATATTAATTTACATCCTTGAAGGGTTTTTGTTATATCTTTATATATTTAAATATGTTCTAGGGAATAAGAAAAAATATTTTATCATTTGGATAGACATTGTGGAGAGGAAAATGAATTGAGTACCCTACTTGTCACATGAATGCAATACAATATTTCAGAAATGTTTTAGGGATGAATTTTCGTGAATGCGAACAATTTTTAAAGTATCAAATACAAGACCTATATTTGCTAACATAAGTTTTCTGCATATGTAGATATTCGAAATGAGGCCGAAGTATTTCTTAGTTTCCCTCGCCCTATAAAAGCAAAAAAGACGCGTAAATGGACCTTTCCATGTGGGTTGAATGGGAAGCAATGATTGTTTGAACCAGGGGGAAAGGGAGGACAGTCGACGAGCGGCGCGTGCGCCAGGCGCGGGGTGTGCGCTCTGTGGTGACGGTGGCGGTAACGGTGGCGGTGACGGTGGCGGTAACGGTGGCGGTAACGGTGGCGGTAACGGTGGCGGTAACGGTGGCGGTAACGGTGGCGGTAACGGTGGCGGTAACGGTGGCGGTAACGGTGGCGGTAACGGTGGCGGTGACGGTGGCGGTAACGGTGGCGGTAACGGTGGCGGTAACGGTGGCGGTAACGGTGGCGGTAACGGTGGCGGTAACGGTGGCGGTAACGGTGGCGGTAACGGTGGCGGTGACGGTGGCGGTAACGGTGACGGTAACGGTGGCGGTAACGGTGGCGGTAACGGTGGCGGTAACGGTGGCGGTAACGGTGGCGGTAACGGTGGCGGTAACGGTGGCGGTAACGGTGGCGGTAACGGTGGCGGTAACGGTGGCGGTAACGGTGGCGGTGACGGTGGCGGTAACGGTGGCGGTAACGGTGGCGGTAACGGTGGCGGTAACGGTGGCGGTAACGGTGGCGGTAACGGTGGCGGTAACGGTGGCGGTAACGGTGGCGGTAACGGTGGCGGTAACGGTGGCGGTAACGGTGGCGGTAACGGTGGCGGTAACGGAGGCGGTAACGGTGGCGGTAACGGTGGCGGTAACGGTGGCGGTAACGGTGGCGGTGGCGGTGACGGTGACGGTGACGGTGACGGTGACGGTGACGGTGACGGTGACGGTGACGGTGACGGTGATGATGGCGATGGCGTTCGGCTGCGAGTGCATGCGGCCAGAAACTGTGAGGATGGTGGAGGTTTGGGGGCGACACGGCAGGGTTGGTCGGAGCGAGGGGAAAAGTGTGTCGGGGAGAGGAGAGGAAGTGGTGAGAGGGGTGAAGAGGGGGAGGGAGGAGAGTGGGTGAGAGCGCGGTGGGTGGCACTAGAGCCACACCGCGCCGCTGACTCCCGACGGCCCTCCGGAATAGAGGGCGAGCGGCTGCAAAGATAAATGTTTCGACAAGTCACGCGAATCAAATGGAAATATATTCATTAGAATTTATACATTATTTTAAATATAATCAGAAACGCGAGCAAAATAAGGAACCTGCTTATCAAGCTAATCAAACCACAGTTTTGGACTGTCGGCAAAAGAAATAGCTTCCTGTAGGTTTTAAAATGGTCATTGCTAGTACGTACTATTTTCAGTTGACCAAGAGGCGTTAAATAAAAATCTATAATCACTTTTTTATTCTGTTGTTTAATCGAAATCCATGTTAATATTCCTCTGAGAGCACCAAAATCTTCTTCTCTCCGCACCTCTTCCGAAATTGGAAGGACAGCTGACAGTACTTAAAGTTATCCGGAATCCACCTTTAAATATCCTTGTTAAAGTGGGTCTCATTAAAGAGAAAATATAACAGTAATGGTAGTTACACGTGATATGGGGAGTACCCCCAGAAACATAACCAGAATAAGGAATAGACGTATGTGACCACAACCGTTTATCTGCATTAGTTAGTTAGTTAATGCCTTATTTTACGTGGCTGGACTCGGGCCATTAGGCCCGCTCTTATTCATTGGTTGATGAACAATTCCACCATCCTACAGCGATCCACTTTCCTTATTATGTAAGTTGTAAGCTACCCATGATGTGAGTCGATCAAGAGGGGCAAGGTTAGTCAGGAAGATCAAGATCTAGATATACACCCATACACACACTCAGAAAAGACTCTCCGTTGATCTGAAGAATTATTCATCCCATCAGAATCTTCTATCGTCTTTCGCCGACACAAAGGCATATGTATTCTGCCTCCTTGAGGCCGAATAGGCTTTGGGCTAGTGCTTAAAGAACTAGCTTAATCCAATTCTACAAGTGAATCACAGATAATCAAAGGACAAATGTATACATCAACAGACACACAACGCATTACTCTACAAAAGAGTACATCCAAGCAAACGCGTCCAGACGTGTCGTCGCCAAGGCGGTAAAAATGTATCCACCAATGGGCAGCGTGGTGAAGGGGCGCCCGCGGCGTCGTTGGCAGCAGGCGTCGCGACGCCGCCGGGAGATGGCGCTCGCAGGCGTCCCAGCCCCGCCCCCTCTCCCAAACACTAAAATATACACTCGGCCAAGTCGTTTCGTTCGCTCCATTATCGTTATGTCCACGAGGTCATGAATTCCCGTTTTTCAGTCGCCGACGCCACCGCCTGCTTGGCGAAAGACAGACGCGGTTGAGTGCGAAGTCGTAACAGGAGCAGAAACACCGACATAACTCTAAACGAAATTATCGACGTTAAGTAAGAGTTAAGTCCCGGATCGTATACATTTCAAAATGTGGAGTAATTCTGAAAAGATGTAAAAACTACATTCTTGCTTATGCAGATTGTTTACTCTTGATTAATCTTATTCAGCTTATTAAGCATATAACCAGTTGGTGACGTTTTAATGATTCTCGCGCATTGTTGATCTCATTTCCTTTCAGAAAGAGACCTTATAGTACAACGAAATGGATTGTAATTGCTTGTATTGACTCTTATACATATGTTTAAGTGCCACATGCAACAACAAAAAAAGCGTGATAAGGTCGTTAGTATTCCTTGTGAGGATTTCCGCACCAGAAGAGACACCGTGTAAATACGTTTCGGGAAAGAAAATTGTCTCTAGGATGAGAACGAAAGAGGTTTTACTTTTATGACAAAATAAATTTTGAAGTAAACAGCAAACATTTCTCCTGCAAGTACATGACTTCATTTCATATCGTGAGAAATTTATCGTGTATTATCCAGTCCTCTCGATATAATGAAATTAATTGTATCATCCAGTCCACTAAGAACTACGCAAGTATGTAATCAGCAACCTGCACTGACCAGAAAACATCATTATTAAATACATAATGAAACATATTTGTGAGAGGCATAGTGACACTCTCCTATCACAAATTCCTAAACGAAATTTCTATTTTATTTGCTCCCGAACTCCTCAATTAAAATAACGTCAATGAAAAACATGAAGTTAATTAGGCGGAAGAGCAGGCCTTATGGCCTGAGTCACACCAAAATACATTTACAATAATAATAATAATAATAATAATAATAATAATAATAATAATAATAATAATAATAATAATAATAATATATATTATTATTATTATTATTATTATTATTATGACTTATGATTAATATTATTAATGTCTCAATTTAGATAGAAAATTAAATCTACAATTATATTGTTATATTACTCGGTAGCAAAATACAGAAATGAACTATGCTATGTACAAATTCGAATCCAAATTTAATGTACGCCCTATCCTGAGAATACCTCCCGCTCCGCCCAACCAGCCCCGTCCGCTCTATCAGTTTCTCCCACTCATCACGCTTTGTTTGTCTCCCGCACGCTCTACCTGGCAAGACATGGCCGTTCTGCAAACCTCAACTTCATACTCTTCTTAGGGTAGAAAGTAAACACTGATTGTCACAGCATACTGAAATAGCTTAGGAAATGAGGAAGAACGGAATGGTCAAAACACGAGTGGAGTTCTTTCGACTTCACTTCAGTTTTTCTAAATTTTATGTTCGATACTTTCTCCCTCTAGACATCACTACATTATCGCGTAATTCGCTTCACCTCACTCTCAACTCACTTCCCTCTACTGATTCTCCATAATTTTTGTAATCTTTTCTGAAACCCCTCACAGAGTAAGAAAAGGGCTTAGAAACTGCCGCAGACAAGTTATTCTGATTAGTTTAAAGGAATAATGTGCCTATATCCATTCTTTGCATTCTTGTTCTGATTTTATGGCTGTGATGACACCTGTTTAAATAGTCCGCGTTGTTTATCTGACCTTCCTCGGATTTTCCGTTAGGCGGAGAAACCTGTGTATGATCTATGCAGCGCGTATAAGTCTCGCCCTTTCACTCCTGTGATCTAATATTCCCAGCGCGCGGTTATGGTCCTCCAAAGTGTGAACACAACTCTATATTTTATTTATATAGAGTTTAAAAAAAGCTTTGATCATCTAGGCGAATTATAAAATCAATTTTAAGGTCTTGTTTAAGTGTGCTTCTCAGAAATTTTGAGTAAGCAATTATTTTCATTTTTCCTGGTTTCCTGATTTTTTTCTGACCCGTCGTTAATTTGTAACCTTAAATCTAAACAGCACAAAAAATAAATTCCACCAAATTATCTTTAAGGACGTCAAAAATGCTTTTTCGCGGAGTGATTCCATGCAAATGTGCCGACGAAGTGGTCCCAGGGGAGGAAACATTTTAATGAGGCGTTATTACGGGCTATTTGATGTGAAATTAATTTCAAACGCGCCGTGGCGGGGGGGGCGGGGGCGGAGGCGGAGAAGTCACCCTTAGGTGACGCCACTCGCGCGTCGGAGCGCGAACGGGGCGAAGGGGGAGGGGTCAAACTTTTAATTGTGCCCGGGAGAGCGCGCGGCGCGGGGAGGGGCGGGGCGGGGCGGGGCGGGGCGGGGCGGAGGCGGGGGCGAGTCAAGGTGGCGCGGATTGAGACCCGCGCCGGGCGGCCGAGGGATGGGGCGACGTGACGGCACCGCGGGGCACGCCCGGGCGGTGGGGGCGATGAGGGTAGGGGCGGGGTGTCTGAGGGAAGGGGGCTGTGAGGTGGGGGGGGACGGGCGACGGAGGTGGGTGCGGATGGCGGGAGCCGGGGGGAATGGCGGGGGTCGGAGACAAGGGACAGTGCACAGGAGCTTCTAACGAGGCTGAAATCCAGGAACCCCTGTGTGCACTGGCGAAGGAGAGCTTCTTCAAGATGTGGGTCGCTGGTGAGTAGTGCAGGAGACTCCGTGAGCGACGGTAGTGAGCAAGGAACACAGCAATGTGACAGACATAGTAAGACGAGGTAAGCTAAAGATCAGAGGGAAACATAATGTTAACAATTTTGAGACACACAAACACTTCTTCAGTCATTGCTTGAAAAACATTTATGCAAATGAAGTGCTAGACTGGAGGTTGAAAAAAGCCTACATTTCTACTTCCTCGATACTTCTTAGGCAGTACAGATAAAGTATTGTAATGCTGCAGGAATGAAAGGCGAATTTTTGGCATAAATACTCTTATTGCCAAGCCGTGGTTACGAAAAAGTGGATAAATTTTGTCCCTTGTTTTTAATATTGAAGAAAATCAAATTATAAATATGCAGTCTCTTAAAATAATAATGCTAATAATAAATTTTGAACTAACAAATTACGAATTCTTTTTTATTTTTTAAGAAGCACCAGTATTCAAGAAGACCATAAATGCATTGCATAAATATCATTTCTCCACGCTTCCAACGTATTATCTATGTCTTCAGAAGAAGCAAACAATTTTCCTTTGTTAACGTTTCTCGCAAAAATCTGGAACAAATGCAATTGGCTGACGGTGTTTTCGTCAAGTAGATCAATGTCAATCGTCAGTGTTGACTTACTCGTACAGCCAATTAGGCGCGAATGCAATTGGGTCCCGAGAAAAGGATTGCCGCTATTTTATGTCCAAATATATAATTAAAGCATACAAATAAAAAAATTGGAGCGGTTTTATCATTTTTACGTAGGTATTGTTTCTAAATTGTCACGAGATCATCCAAAATTACGCGAGAACTACGCATATTCCCAAATATTACACGTGAAGTTATTTGAAAATCTAATTTTAAAGAACAGATTTCGTTGAAGAGAGCATCTCTTTCTCTTTCATAAAATAATTTTAAGAGAGGATGAATACATTTTTACCTAATGAACATTTCTAAAATACACAGATTTTACTGAAAATCAAATCTACGAGAATTCTATAACCGTTCCTTCTTCTACGCGAAGGCACTGTATGCGAGAAAGTATGCATAATTATTAATAAAATTCGAGAAAATACATGAAATAATGTGGAGTTGTTTTGTAAGTGGAGTGGAGATACGAGTATAAATAACCAAATGCTAAAGACGTTAAAGTCCATTGGGGAGCAACGGGGAGACAACCAAGAGACCACCCAAGATATTTCATGAAATATATCTATCATCATTTTGAATACTAGGTTATCAAGAGAACAGTATATTCTGCTAAAAAGAACATTTCAGAAGAAACTTTCAAAACAAGCAAACAGTTAAAAAAATATCTTCCCGTTCAATGCATATTTAATTACCCGGTTTTTAAGAGTTTTTTAAAATTTTTTATTATATATTTTAAGAGTTATTTACATTTCTTCACAACACGAGGTAACTGCAAGAATCTTGAGAATTGCTTCAATTCATTTAATACTGAAAATAATTTAAGGTTAGTCTAAATAAGTACAGATTCCACTTATTATTAGTACTACTATGGTTATATATTCTTGATAATAATTCACAAAATTTGATGTAGACCATATAAATGGCTTCAAACTTACTACTTATTTTTATTTATTTAACGGCAAAAACAGTTAAAAACTGTGCGACGTACTTTGAGACGAAGTGC
The DNA here is from genome assembly GCA_011170035.1 of Teleogryllus occipitalis. NCBI lineage: Eukaryota > Metazoa > Arthropoda > Insecta > Orthoptera > Gryllidae > Teleogryllus > Teleogryllus occipitalis. Next base: position 62,631 of record BLKR01009873.1, on the reverse strand, counting down.
AATCTTTGCACAGTTCATCTCCTCTGGAATTTCTGTCCTAACTCATTTGTTTTAAGTGAATTATAAATAAAGATAGCACGGAGCGGTTTGGCAAGAATGTTTGTGAAAATGTTCGCTCCAGTTTAATAAAATACTATTGGAAATAGATTTTGCTTATAGTCTCTAGTGTTCTATGCAAAGAAATCATATTACTGCAGCAAGAAAATGGAGAAAAAAAATTATGAAAATTGTAAGTGAGTTTTAATCAAACACTAAAAAACTTCGATTGTACAGAAACGAAAAGTAAACAATCGCTTCGTCGTAAATGTTCTCTAAATATTTTGTCTGATAATATTTTGTCAATTTTGTGTAAATATCAACGAAAAGGAGCTGTTTTGTATTTAACGCGCTTAAAATGTGGCAGTAGAAATGCTTTGAAATTCGTTATCATCGAAAGAATGTGGGGAAAAAAGTTTGTATAGGCGAGATCAAATATATGAGCTTGGTAGCTATTAAAGATCAAGTTTCAGAGATTAATTTTAATGATTAAAATAGTGCAAGTGGTAATATGGAGAGAATAATATAGTATGGTATAATTATCATCGTAGTTTACTTTACGTAGTGATTGTATTTCAAGAGCATTATTTGATCCCGTTTTATAAATGAAATAGGTTCATGCAGTCTTTTGGTTACAAAATAAAATATTGTTACTTGTGTCAATACCTACCCCAGCATTTAATTTTCCTAAAATGGAACCGCTAGGGCCTAAGTGGTTGAGAAATGTGTGATTGACGCTAGCGGTTCACAGAGAATGATGAAGCTATATTTAGCGTTCTTCATTTTAATCGTTCGTAGTTAAAAGTATGTAATTAGTAAAGTTTAAAATGGTCGATGCGTGTGTTTCATAAAATATCAAAATTTGTAAACTATGACTGATGATTTTTTCACATAAGCCAAGTTATTGTCTAGTAAAACATACTAATCTAAGAAAATATCATGAAGAATTAAACAGGATTCCATAGATACCTAAATACCAGGGTAGCAGAGGTATGAAATGTGACAATGAAGCATACACATAATCTTTATAATCCTTGCATTACGTTTTCAGGCATATAGCTTACTTGAATAATTCCATTCCCTGGATGAGGATGCTAAGAAATAAACAGAAACTCAAAATTATGTCAAAATAAGTCAAAGAAATAGTGTCAGAATTATAATTTGTTAAATATAAAAATTTTCTGTAATTTAATCTCAAATCTTAGAAATATTAGTTTAAAAATTAATGCGGTCCTAATACAGTAACAGAGTTTGTAGTGATCGTTGGAAGTTGAAATCCCGGATGAAGTTTTTCTCACTTTTAAATCAAGGATTTACAAAGTGCGGGATGTTTCAACTGGCCCAGCTATTTGAAATTATAATTATAAGTCAAGAAGAAATATTCATTTTTAATAATTTTTTAATAATTGTTTTTATAATAATTTTAAGAATATAATATTAAAAACACATTATACAATTAAATGAAAGAATAATATTAGTCTGAAATTCATATTTCAGTTCTAACACTTTCGCAGCCCCTAAATTCCTTTCCCAATCTCTGGAAGAACAATGAGAATGCTATTTTCTTTAATTCATTTTGCCTGCTTTTCTTTGCAAAAGGAAACTTTTTCACGATTTTTTTCACGGGTTTTCGGATAAAAGTAAGTATCTCCAGTTCTTGGCACACACAGATCTGCAAGCTCCCCGCGGAGAGGAAGGCGAGAGGAAAATATTTGAAGAGGCATTTCCACGGGGCGGCCGACGCCGGCAAACAAGGCGGTTGCCCTGGGACCCGGCGCAGCCAGGCCCGGCCCTGCGCGCGCCCGCCGCCCGTCTATTGTTTCCGTATCACAATCTCGCCTTCAAATTACATTGCCTGCCCCCGACTCTTTCACCTCTGGGCTTCTCCTGTTGCGCCCACCCATCCCCCTTCCTGCACCCCTCCACCCGCCCCGCCCCCTTTTCTCCCTCCTTCTCTCGCCCTCAAAGACGCCCTATCGATTCTCGTTCTTCACAGGTGCAGTCTATGACCAAAAAGCAACATATGTGCATCTATAAGAATACCAAATGCAAATGATGTCATTGATCATAATATTTTACTTTCAAAATTATCTTTCTATGGAATTGGTAGTATTGCTCTAGATGGTTATGTTCGTTAAACAACGATCTCAGAGAGAAGTTGTGGTCACCTGCAAAATGTATGGGGCAAAACTGACAATCTAGCTAAGAATAAACAGATCAGAAAACTATTTAGTCCCACAAATTCTGAACCAATCAGTAGAACCACTAGTTTTTGCTTCCGATACAATTGTTGATATTCAGAAAAATATTTGTCATTAGTAACTCGTAATGCACACAGCACTAATATTATACAGCCAAATTCATGTACTTGTATATTCGATTCTTTGTTGGTAATGCTTCAATATATAGTTGCCGACTCTTTATCCATGACAACTATTTTTATGAAGAAGGAAACTGCGCACTTTTTAAGAAATAAATTCCAATAAATCCTTATTCATGTAACATTCATTTAACAAGTCAAGTAATTAGATTTGAAAAAGAAACAATACATTTAAACTTTAAATGATCTTAATTTCAAGATTTTTTTATTAGATTTTAAGAACATTACCGCCTAGACCTACAGTTGAAATTATTTTTTAACCAATGTTATTTCCTTGAGATACTATTCTTTTCGATGTCATGTTATACATTGGTAGAGTGTAGTCTTCGCTTTTCTTCTGACCCGTTTATATGATCGCTGAATGTGCAGATGATATAAACTAAACCTGGTTAAAAATACCATTAGTGTTCGATAATAAACGAAAAGAAAATACCGAGAGTCTAATGAACGACTTCATAATGAAATCGTTCAAATACAGACGTGGGTGAATAGAGAGGGCAGAATCCACTCTGCAAGTCGATCCATAAATTGGTGTTCATGAGGATATTGAATATCTCTCTTTATGTAGAAAAGTATGCAACAATTCTTTGTGAGGTTGGATGAAAATGACTTTTTTTGCGCCATTGCCCAAAGCTCAATTGTTTTATTTATTTTTGCAGTGAGAACACACACAATTTGAAAGTATAAAATTATAATTTCCCAAATGAGATATGTGATCAACATGATCATATAATGAAGCCGAGCTTAACAGAATTACGGCAATTCAAATCAAATATGATTAATTTAGTACTTGTAACCAGATTGATCCAAATGAGAGTTTGTTAAAGTATGCGTATGGAACTTTGAATTTCATTCACTCACTCTAAATATGAAACAGCTATTTTCCGCCATCGTAGCCTCCAAATGCAGAAAATTTCCCGAAAATGTAACCTCTGAAATATTTATTCATTTCCGAAATATACAAACACCGATTCGAATTTTTTTAAATATATGAATGAAAAATTTATGAAAAGTAGATTCCTGAGAAAATAGAAGCGTTTGGAAAGAAGTTGAAATATAATTGTATCGAAAATATTAAAATGATAATTTTATTCAAAGAATCACGACATATGGATTCCAATGTAATCATCAAACTTTCATTACAAATTAACAGTTTTAAAACTGTATTTGTAAAATGTTTTAAACAATTTTTGAAATGTTACTTTCTTTTATATACGCGCAATAATTCTTAAATCTGTAATGATATTTATTACATTAGTTATCATTGATGCCAGATAATTTTAAAAGACAAAATATCCGTGCAACAAGTAAGGTACTTCGGTTTCTGTAACAATGATAATGCTTTCGGGCAGAAATTTTGTTCAATTTTCTCAATCTGTTGAGCAAATACTGAGTTGGCCCCTTGTTTTGCTTCTCAACATAAATGTAGCTTCACTATGTTCACCTTTTGTTTAACTCTCCTTTTACTAGTTAAGAGTAGAGTCGGCGATGCGGGCTACCATTTTGTTAGCAATAGCAAATCAAGTTTATCGTTCATTTATAGATGCAAATACATTATCTGTTATTTGAGAGCGAACATTTCTTGTTTTCATATCTTGATAACATCTTTGTAGGTACTTTTATTCATCATTCAACAATGTATAGTAAAAATGGGACAATGGTTTCTGGTGCTCAAGTATGTACCTGCGCAGATTAGACTTTTTCCATATGCGTTACACATAGTTTGTACTCTTTTGACGAATAAGTGAAGTAAATACAATAAAATTACTAGATGATGAATTTTAATACAGTAATATGTTCTACGACCGCCCTGTTGCGGATTTAAAGAGAATGACTCTCTTTCCGTTTTGTGCCGACGTGAAGGTGTCTCACTTTTACATTGTCAGATTGAGAGAGAGAGAGAGAGAGAGAGAGAGAGAGAGAGAGAGAGAGAGAGAGAGAGAGAGAGAGAGAGAGAGAGAGAGAGAGAGAGAAGACGAGTTTCTCGGGACGGAATGTTATTTCAGTTAACCTGTCTTGTATTGCAGAATTCCATCTTTTATTTACTCATCACTGGCAACAAAAACTATCCACGATCAGAGAAAACTACAAACAGCTTTGCCATTACACGAGATATTTTGTATGTTTGTGAAGATTACGTAATATTACACGTGGTATAATTACGTAATATTTCAGCTCCGAACCGAATGATTGATTGATGTTTCCGGACACGCCAATTGTTTAGTCATCAGCCCCGTTAGTTTACTGAGAGTTATATTCAGGGAGGTGGCGGTGTTTCTTACCCACTGGATGGCCGACCTTCACATCGGCATGCGAGGGGTTCCCTTTCCAGGTATCTCTCATCAGCGGGGCACCACGTCAGTTGAGACAAGCTCTAAGCTCACGACTGGAATCCTGACAGTATAATAGTGTAGGGCATGTAAATCTATGTGTGTGTGGGGGGGGAAGGAGGGTGTAGGGAAGAAAGAATGCCTAGGTTCGAGTCCTGATGGCGACCGGATTTTCGACACTACCTTTTCAGATAGGTCGAATTCAGTCTCTGTCTGTAGGAGAATTCTAGCGGCCGGCTGCTCTGATCGGTAGTTTCCCGTGGTTTCTCCGATCAACACCAGGTGAATACCGGAGCAGTACCCTACCAAACGGGCCACGGACCGCGCGCGATCTTTCCTTCCTCTTCCTTGTCCTATCCTCTCCCTTTACACACTCACACTAATATGCACTACACTACCACATATTCCGGGAGGCCGGTCGGGAGCTTAGAGCTTGTCCTGGCTGGGGCTGTGCCCTGTTGGTGGGAGAGTCCTGGTTAGGGGGAAACCCCACTAGCCGACGGTAGGTCGGCGCGGATCTCCCCGCTTCAGCGGGGAAAGATCACCGCGCATATCCCGAGAAAAAACATGCACTACAGTAACGGGACTAATGACCAAAGCAGTTGACGTGCCCAGAAACACGAAAAAAATCAAATCAAATCAAATCAAGAAGGAATGTTCACGAGCAGTCCCGTTAGTAAACTCTCACGCACTCTCATGGTGTGTATAGGAGAAAACAACACTGGTGGGAACTAGAACTTCCCTGGCCGCAGGTCGGAGCAACGTCTGGCGCGCACGTGGCCGGCCTCGCGCGCGTCGATGGACGTGGCCACTGGCACTTGGTGCGCTCTGCGACGCAATCGATCTGCGGAGCGCGGGACGGAGGGGGGCGGGGGCGTCATAAGTGGCCCCCCGAACAGGCGAAAGGTCATCGCTTCCTTACAGCGCAATCAGGGCGTATCGGGCTAATGTATCGCCGGCCCCGGGGGAGGGAGGGGTGCGGGGGGCGGGCGTAGGCTAATTGACGCGGCCCTCGCGGGACGGCGCGCGCGCGAGGGGCCGAAGCTGATGCCCTGCGCCGCCCTGCGCCGCCCTGCGCCGCCCTACGCCGCCCTGCGCCGACCACCTTTGCATCCATTTTCTCCTTCCCTTTGCTCTTTTCCTTCTTCTCTTGTGTTTGGCAAAACGAAGCCGCAGATCTAGCCACCTTCATTTCAACACATCCCTTATAGGCCGGGAGGCGGCAACCACACATCCAGGGATAACTCTTTTCGAAAGGAGAATGAACACGTGAAGTGAAAGATGCATTCTAGACATTCACGTAACACAACGTAATATTTGAGAGTACATAGTTTATATCTTAGAAAGACCCACATGTGCGCTCAGCCTGTCCAACTCTCGGGCAAAATGTGTCAGTCGTGTCGGTGAACGTAAGCAAAAATTTTAACTTCCTCATCGATGGACGGCTAACAAAGTGTGTGATGCTACCTTTTGCATTTCTGTTGCTTTGTTGAAAAAATGTAGTATTCTCATCTTGAATAGATCATAAACCAAATAGTTTTATTCTTTACGTAGATATACGAGAAACATGCTAGTTTTTGAAGACTTCCCTTTTGAGTGTACCCCCTATTCTTGTCATAGATAATATCTTTATCGAACATTACCTATACCGGACTGTTTACACTGACTCAACTCAACCAGTCTATTTCCATTCATTCGAGTGATTAGAATTTACCTTACTCCCAGACTTATTTAACTGGTGGATTCCTAATTTCTACTATTTTCTCTTACCAATCATCAATTCGTCCTTTCCTAGGAAATTTAATCGAATTGAATTCTCTTTCTCCTCCTAGACTTATTCATGCCGATAACATTCAACTCGTTTGAGAAAGGGGTTGTAATATTTTCATGGAGTACATTTCACTAATTTCGTTTTTCGTGTTTCAATTAAATATTCGTATATATCTCTTGAGTTCAGGTTGAATAGCAATATTTTTAAAATATGAACACATTTTTTAACGTTTCGATTTGATACAAACATCGCCGATATATTAAAAGTTAAATAATAGATGCACATTGAGCATAAGCTTCCTAATTAGCTTGAAGTGACACCAAACATTTTTATGAAATAATTAATCACTTATCATCTACTTTTTGATCGTATTTTACTGTAGAAAAATATTTTGAGGTAAATATCAATGCCTATCCATCTTGTTAGTAGACTAAGTACATGAAATCCAAAGATTGAAGACACTTCTTATTTGTATGTGCTTTTTAGGGAAGGTCGTAGAATATTTTGAATTTTAAAATAATGTTATTCCATTAATAAACTGGCCACTTTATCGCATGTTGCCCTGTTTAATTACCGACAGTTACTAAAAAATATCAAATAATTGTTGATTGTGCAAAGCAACGTAAGATCATCAAACTACCAAGAATTTAGTCTACAATGTAACATACTTAAAGTATGTAATTAATATACACCGTTATTTTGGGAGTATACTTTGCTTTGAAAACAAAAAATGTAGCTTCGCATGACGTTTTACAATAACACTTGAATCAAAAGCGTTCTCGAAATGTTTTGGCCCAAGACTCCTTTTTATAGAGTTTGCATGACCGACTATGATGCTAATTACAACCGCTGTGCCACATCGCTGGTCACATGCACGGGTGCGCGAGGCATAATTGAATGAGAATGGGGTTACAAATGACTAGGATCACGCCGCACATTTGCACGAAAGAACTGGAAACGACATGGAAATGTCATCCCATGTTGAACCAAAAACCAAGAGAATAAAATGAACCGACAAATAAACGTGTGAACGCTAATAATGAAATTCCAGTATATCTTCTAAAAATAATTTATTAGGATAGAGTTTAAAAAATTGTGGACACTTGAACTTGCAAGGAACATTTGTCAGATATATTGCATTACTAATACTGCAAATGGATTTCAAAGTACACGGTAGATAAAAACTTTGTGTTGAATGCAGAATAATATTCGCCAGTTGAAGAGTGTGTCTCTGTTTGTGGGCTGGTGGGTATATGTATGTATGTATGTATGTATGTATGTATGTATGTACGAGCGTGCGTGCGTGCGGGAATAATTAATCCCCCCGTTCAAAATTAGGAACAATTCGCCTTCCTAAAATGTTAAGACCATCACCATCACGTTACTCTTAACACGTTAGTCTAACACAACCGTGTGTGAATACGTCTATCGAAAAAAGTGTCAGAAAAGAAGTATTTTTTTAACTAACAAGAAAACATCTATGACTAAAACTTTAATATCAATATAATCTACACATTTTTAACTTCTTCACGATTATAGAGAGACAAAACATTTAGAGATCGCTAATTTCTCTGATTTTTCCACTGTTTTTAATCCATTTTTCAATATATAGTATGTCATTTTATCACTAGGTTCAACATTATTCAGTTTTGTCGTATACTTCATGGGACATACCAAATATATTCGTAACTAATGATAGTATATAACAAACTAAACTTCCTCAGAGACAATAAACATGAAAGATAGAATTGTATCATCAATACAGTGATAATGAGTAAAGTGTATTACCCTGCAACAACAATATAAATAGAAATAATTTAACTAAACTCCCATCAAAATTACATATTATTTGTTACATTTACCTAAAATAACGAGAGTTCCGCCCCGTATATTGTTAAGTGTGTAATGGAGGAGAATTTATCGATTGAGCTAATGCTACGATGCGCGTCCCATTTCCCAATTTTCCAGGAAGGGAAAGGCTCTCTAGGTAAACAGCTATGTGAGATAAGTTTATAAAACATGCACATCCACGAATATTGTATTACTTTTTCTTACAAGAGATTGCTTTATAAGACATTTTGCATTAATAACACCCCTCCCCTTCTGTCCCATAAATCTAATATTTGAACCTATTTGATTTCATCCATTCGGTGTACGGAATGAAAGTACTTACATAATAAGTAAACCGTTTTGCATGTAATGTGGAAGGATCATACAAAAGAAAGTCAAAAATAAATTCAAGTTTGATCTTTAACCTACGTTCATTGTCCTTTATATTTGAAGTTCAATAGTTTCTCGTCAAATATGTGGAACCGTGTCAAAGGGATGATATCCAATTAGTGAAAATTTTTTATGTGTAACAGAGCAACTACGAGTGTTTCCTTCAGTGAAACAAATATTAACATTCCGATCCCACGCAGAAAGTTCCCCTATCAACGCGAGCAGGGCGCAGATCCAGAATGACAACGCCCAGCGAGGTAGAGCACAGAGCACGGGCCCTATCGTCGTTGGCGGAGTAATAATTACAGAAAGTTGGTCCTGTACAGAAGTTGTCGCGTAGTAAAGTGGGCCATCTCATTCTATTTAAACTTGTGCGCCCATGGCGGCGACAAGGTACCGAAGGAATATGCAATACAGAGGGGAGAAGTTTGCATTTTGAAGTTTTAACTACCCCCATAATGCTATTCGCTGAGCAGCGCGAGGCTCCGAAGGGGAAATTTAAGAGGACGCGGAGTAACAAATGCTTGTGCTTCCAGCCCGGCAGCAAAAAATACGCGCCATTGTGCTCTTCTATTTTTCGATATTGAGCAGAAAGGGGAAATGAAGGTTTTTGATTTAATGCAAAGTTGACGCATTCACAGCGGGAGAAATAATGCAATAAATAAAAAAGAAAAGGGACGCTTGAAAGAAGGGAAAAAATATCTCACGCTACGCAAATACACTCTTACCAGCGTACAAGAGAATCGCATTCGTATTTTAAATGCTGTATCATTCAGCGTTGAAGATACTTCCATCCTTGCTATCTCCCCATCTAACCCTGTTAAAACAGCATCTGTTTAATTTCCTGCATTAATTTCAAAGATTTAATAACTTTTCTTCCGGATCAACTCCTTTGCACAGACTTTATTTAATCTCCCTCCTCCCCCCTGCCTCTCTCTCGCTCTCCCTCGCTCCGAAAAAAAGTTTAAGAGGACGGGCAAAGAATAAGAAGAGTTTCTGCAATCAGTTGCGTCTCGTGGAGACGAGCAGCGTCTGTCGCTTTGACAGCCGCGTGGAAAGTCTATGAGTGTTCCTACTAGACATCTCGTCTTCCTCATATGTATTTTAATTTGCATAACAATAAGTATGGAAGTAAATGCACTTCGGATACGATTCCTAATATTAAATTATTAAAATCCAGATACTAATGTATTTTAATAACAAAAATAAACATTTAAAACAAGAATATAAACTAATACTTTTCAAATTTTAAGCATTACATAGTAAAACTCTTAAAATATGTTGTCTGGTGATCAATAGTAAATAAAATGGAGATTTTATCGAGTAATGTTTATATGTTGAATGCAATAAGGCAATATCTAAATATAAAAGTACCTAAACCACTCTGAAAAATACACGAAATAAAATATTCCTTTTACAAAATTTTATTTGATGTTTAAAACTTGGTGACTTGAAAACCGAAGTCAATTCTAGTGGAAGTGTCCTATGCTTTGTGGAATCAAATATTATTTATCAAACAGCTTGTAGTTTTATTAAGTTCGTGATCAGAATGACCTTAACAAATTAAGAAAATATTCATTTTAATGTTAAGCTTTGTACTATGTGTAGCGCAAATGTCAGATATCTCATTGCAATAACCTAGTTTTAAAATTGTTAATTAATCAATTTAATTAACCATTTTAAGTAACCAATAAATGAAATTTAATTATTCAAAACATTTTCTTTGTTATAACATTATTTTGTTAGTATTTTTCTATAATCTTTTATATTTTAAAGCAACTCTGTGAGTTTAAGAAATATGTCAACAGCGTTAATTTTAAATCCATTTTATTCATGACTCTACGTTGTCGATTGGCACAAAATAAATAGTAAAAATGGAGAATAATGATTGATTATTATTAGAATGTATAAAAATTGGAATGAAAATTCATAATAAAGTTGCATTTTTATTTGAAAATCTACACATTAAACGAATCATGACAATTACATGAGAACTATTATTATTGTTATTGTTATTATTATTATTATTATTATTATTATTATTATTAACGGAACGACGGTTACAAATTGTATAGAAGATGAGATCCGTACGTTGTTTCTTTCTTCCTTACACGAGTTATTCAGATGGTAAAAACTCTGTAAATTTGGACCCATCTACTGCAATCATCTCCGCCACATAGATAATCGCGAACAGATCGGTCCCATTACCCTTCAATGAAGAACATAAATCTTGATAAATTGAGAACTTCCCTCTGGGAATGTTTCCCCTTCGTTTCTTTCTCTCGCAAACAGAATCAAATAGTCAGTCTATTTAAGTTCACTTTGCAATGTCAGCCGCACCCCACCAGAGGGTGTTCGTCTGACGGAGGACATTAGCGGGCGGGGGGGGGGAGGGAGGTGAGGGCACGGGTGCCAACCTCGCGCGTGGAAGTTGATCTCACCGCAGTTGTAACAAACGCGCCATCGGGTGGCGGGGGCCGGGCGGCGAGCGGCCAGTAACGAATGGTTCTTTAAAAGTCGCGCCGAGGGGGCGGCGACGCGCCGGCTGCTCCCGAAGACGCGAATTTCGCGGGCGCGCCGTCGTCGCGGCGTCGGTAGGAGTGGGCGGGGCGGGCAGAATAGCAATTAAGCGAAAGGTGCGCCGGAACACAAAGAAAGGAGCGACGCAGTCAACAAGAAAACCTGATAAAATTAAATTTGAAGTCGTAATCATTTCTATCGAAGGCGCGCGGCGTGGGCGGTGCGGCGGCTGGCTGCCGGCGAGCCCCGCCTAGGCGGCGCCACCTGCACCTTCTCGCATCCCCCACCCCACCACCACCACCACCCCGCTCCTCCTGGAGCCATCACCGACACCGGAGTTCCAGCTGTTGCTGCAACTGGCGCCACCTTATCAAAGTAACGGTATTAATTATTTAAGATTTTCCTGAGATTCACTTCGCTAACTCCCTTAATGCTGCAGCGGGCCTCGACTTCTCCAAGTTTTCTAATTGGATTCACTCTCCTGCAAATTCGTCCTGCACGCACGAGAGCAAAAAAAGTCGGTGATATTTCTTTAACGAACGTGAAATTTTGAATTTTAAGAGAAATTTTCTCGGATGAAAGGAAGAGTTAAATGCGTCGCAGAAAAGACGTCCCTATGAAGATCTGCAACACAAAAACTTTTAGAGCTGCCTTGTTGTTATCATTGTATTCGCATTCGTACCGCTATTATTCGTGATCAAATAGTCCAAAATGGTGAAAGTTTAACCCACAACGCAAATAATTTTGCATTCATATTTGACTTGAAATAATGTATTAAAATATATTATAGCGAAAGATAGTATTTCAGATGCAAGATATTAGGCTATTTTCACGCATCTTGAGACATAAGTACGGGGTAAGGTAATACGACTTTCTCTTTACAACTATTCAGACTTGGAAGTCATGAATGAAATGTAATCAAACTTAATATTCATTTGTCATCGTGATGTAAAAACGGTTTTTTTTGTTTTGATTTTTAATAGGTTTCTAAAGAAAAATCAATATTTCTTCTTGATTGTCAATATATGTTTACAAATAAAAGTATCCAAAGATTTTTATAACAATCATACGCCCGTTGATACGCCCGTTGATGTCATTCAAACTTTGAATGGAGAGTCTGTTCGTAACGGTTAGTTATGTGGTATCAACTGAGTGAGAGTCAGGTATTTCATGTTTCCTTGAGTGTTCTGCTGCAGAGATAATTCAATGGGATAGCGTTCCCTCACAAAGTTCAGCACCTGATGATGCAACAAAACTAGTTACGAAACGTTGTGCAATTGCTGAAATAAATGATTGTCATAAAAAACTTTGGATACTTTTATTTCTAAAGAAAAAGGTTTCAGCAGTACCATACACAGGACAACTTTTCAGACTTGAAAGTTATGAATGAAATGTAATCAAACTTTATATTCATTTGTCATCGTGATGTATAAAAGGCATTTGAGTTTTGATTATTTTTAACATGTTTCTGAAGAAAAGGGTTTGAACACTACCATACACAGGACAATTTTACCTTCATATATGTTAAGTTATTCTTAGACAATTTTATCTACTTGACAGTCCAGCATACGTTGCGTCCAAAATACAGATGTCTAGGACACGGCGTCTCGTGGACAGCCAAGTAAATATTGACTTCAACCGCGGGAGCTTACAATTTCAACGGCCAATATTGCTCGCACCTAAATCGTAAACTGCTTGGATCGCGTCCGGGATTTCTATTGCATAAAAAAAATTTCTAGCGATTAAGCATTGTCAAAAGCGGTCTTTACTATCCTTAATCATAATTATACCATTGTGGAAAAAAAGAGAGGTTGCGATTTGGGAGTCCAAGAAAATGGGCGCATGCGTGTTGTGAAATAGCGATTAGCACCCAGAACTTAAGCCACCGACCGCCGCCTAAAGACACCCCGTGCCGGACAGGCGCATCTGCATCGGGCAGACCGTGCTTCCAACGCCCCCCTCCCTCCCCGCCCTCACCCCCGTAAAGACAAGGCGCCGCGCCCCGCCTCTCGTAAATTGCGTAACATTACATTATATCCTTATATAGGATTGGCGAGAGAGCTCCCGCACTTGGAGGTCATTATTATGCAAAAGGGCTACCGCGCCGTCGCCACCACGGCCGCTCCGCCAGACCCCCCCCCCACTCGCCCCACCCGCCCCGCCGCCCGGACGATGAAGGAGGGCGCAGCAACAGCAGCGGAATTGCCTTTATAAGCCCATTATAACAGGTCCCTCAATAACGGTTTATAGGTACTTACCTACGCCGAATTTTCTAAGCTGTTCGAATGCCCCAAATGCGACTCGCACAATCTAGAACTAGAAGCCAAATAGGTCAATCTTCGTAATAACGTCTGCCAAGTTTGAGAAGCTCAAGTTGCTGTAGTTACTTCGAAACCGCGTGGTCGGTTCCCAGGCAGGAAGTGGGAGATATGGGCAAGTCACGACCCAACTTTTGAGCTAGTCATGTCCCGAAAGTAGAGACATGAAAAAGTGGAAAAAAGTAAGGAAAGTTTTGAGTAGTTATCGGAAGCAACAGTGCTGTTCTCCTTATCGTTATTTATGCCCCCAAACGTACCAGCAATACACTACTCCTGACTAAATTAATACGTAGTACTTAAAACACGAAAGAATTGTTTAAAATTTCATAAATGTCTGCAACTTAAATTGTAATTGATAAACAATATTTAATTTTGTACATTTCGCATAAATTTGAACTTCTTTTACTTTAATTCATTTATTTGCAAGAGATAGAGTAGTATTAAACTTTCTGTCGAAATGTCGTATGAAAGTGACAAAAACAAATGGTCAATGACAAAGTTGTTCTCAAAATCAAGACTTACGTGCAATATTTTCGTTTCAAATATTTAATAAGCGTTCCAATGAAATATCCGTTCTAATACAACTTTAAAAAATAAAAATTAGTGTTTGTATACAATCAGAACATTAATTTTGTAAACAAAGAATACTTAAGTGATCGTCGTTTACATACAGTATTTCACTGTTTCTTGAGTTTAAAGAAATGAATAATAAAAATGTATCTACCAAAAATGTGAGCGTGCATGAATAAAGGGATCGTACATGTCGCGAGAACGTTATTCTCGTAAAGATCGATTAAACCGATGAAGTGAAAATATTCGAACGACATAGAAAACGATGAATATTAGAAGTAAAAGAGGTTAGGTTTAATATTTTAGGCAGAATTAATCATGTGGTAAACTCAGAAACGTCATTATGTTTGTTCTTCAATTTTTAGATACTCTAGGCGCTAATAATACGAGTACTAAACAGATTATTAAGAAGAGTCAACGTTGTAATCTTGACGATATACAAAATTGATTCTGCACATCGAAACTTCAATTTTAAATTCAATCTGGCGACCAATTTCCATCTTGCCAAAAATTTGCACTTTTAAAAATTACACTTTTTTTCTGTTTCTTCTATTGATAAGTCCTATTAAATAGTACAGCTTTTACAAATAAACAATACAATTTTGAAATAATGATTGCCCTTTTGAAATAATCCTCCAAAATGATCTAGCAGAGTTATCTGAGGTTAAGAAAAAGAAAAAAGCAAATAGAATAAAACAAAAATTTTAAACTAAAGAAAATGTATAAATTTCTGTCAGATCGAGAACTTCTAATCTCTTTTGACTTCGAGCACGAATGAATTAATGATCAGAATAACCCAAAATGTTGCAGTACAAAATCGAGTCGCATTTATTTATTACTTGAACCGGTGTCCATTTGGATGTACCATGGTTTGTATATATTATTTTTACTTGTTTATGAACATCTCTATCATTCAAGACATGTTACTTACAAAATGTATAATGTGTAGTGCATGTTCACAAAATATATAGGTAATATTTCTTTAAAAATACCACAAAATTATTAACATATGTTGCAACGACGGTTGTATTGAAACCAAGATCCCGGAGTGCAGTGAATAAATGAGTTTCCAAAAGGAAAAAAACTTCATTAAAATGCCAGAGTACGAATTAGAATAATCCATTCACCCGCATTAAGTTCGAAAACATTTATGTAGCATGTATTCTGGAAAGTTAACAATTACTGAAAACTCTCTTTAGTATTGTGTAAGTTGGCAATGGTAAGGAAATAAGTACAATGAGGCTCTAATTCCAACAGATTTACATGCAGTTGCAGCGGGGGGACATCAGTTCTCGAGCCAATATAATCCCGACTGCAGCGCGTGTAAATATCTCGAGGCGAGGCGGCGGGCGCCTTATTTCCAGCGAGTGAATTCCTCGCCGCTATTTATCCCTAAACAAGTAATGAAAGCGAATAGTTACAGCCCTCGAGTGGCCCCCCGCGGGAGATATAAAGGCGGCAGCGGCGCGGCGCGGCGCCGAGCGGCAATTTAGAAGTTGGCGCGCGGGCGGCAGGGGGCGGGCGGCGCGTTTAGGGCGCGCCCGACCAGGCTGTAAAATCAGCATAATACCGTGATTCGGGGGACGCGGGCGGGGACGGGGCCAGAACCCGGGCCCAAGCCGCAGGTGAAGTTGGCGCGGGCCTCAAGCCGAGATGCAGGACCAGGGTGGGCGGGGAGTGCTGAAACGGTCGTGAGGCTCGTCAGGGAGCAGGCTTTGGATTGGGAGGGAGGTTGGGAATGGGGGGAGGAAGCTGGGGATGGAAGATGCTGAGGATGTTATAGGCGTTTTCTTAAATATTTAGTACTTACTTATTAAACTTTTAGTACTTTTAATATTTAGAACTTTATGTTCATTATTTATTGAACCTAAATTTGTGATACACTTACGCAGAGATGTGAATAAAATGGTGGTTCTTGTATGATGAGCTGAATATGAAGACCTTTTGACAACAAACATTCACTTTGTGCAATGCTTATAATTAAAAAATATGGGCAGACTTCTTTGTCACCGCATGGAATACAGTGGGCATTTTTTCACGTAAGTGAAAACATGAAACGTGAACAATTTTTCTGGGTAAGCAAAAACATCATATCTGTCAACTGAAGAAAAATGTAAGTAATTTTAGATCCCATCTTCAGATACAATTCATGTAACATGTAAATTAAATAAGTGTCGAAATATGAACAATAATAAACGAACTACTTAATAATCGTAAATTACTAGTAGATCAATCACATTTAAGAAGTTAGAAATTTTTAATATAAAATAAAATCAACTCATCACATTTGTACCGCATTTATATTCTGCGATCTCACTTACCCTGTGATAAAACTTCTCTTTACAATACAAAGTAGTTCTGGAATGGATTCAGAAGCTAAATTGTCTTGAAGCTGAGAATTTCGGACATAAAACTTCAAAGCTGAGAAGCGTCGTTCCACTGAAGTACTCAGAGCAAATGCTGAACGTTTGGGAATACAGAAAATCATTTTAGCGTTGTGTAAAATGTTGGCAAATGTGAAATATATGTCACGTCGTTAAATTTTTAAAACGGGCGTTATTTATACATTGTTTCATTTACGAGTAGAAGTGATTAAAATGATTTTTAATGATGTTTCTCGAAAACTAAAAAGTTTTCTCTAAAAATGAGATCAAATTTGGACATTTTCAGAAACGGCTCCAAAGTTTTGAATGAAGATTGGCATACAAGTTAAGGTTTTACTGTTCTTTAATATACCAAAAGTCAATAATTCAATTGTGTTATTCGGAGATCGAACAATTGAGAAAATGTGAAAGGAACATAATTAAGGGGGCAATAGTTGACAACTGGGATAAGGATGGGGTAAAACCGAAAAGTTAGCATAAACTAAAAAGAACAGAAACTACCTTAACGAGAAAGAGTGCCATTAAGAAGCACCATTAGTTACTAGTTGTGGTAGGAGCAGAGACGGGGATGTGAGTTATAAATATTTTAAAATAGAGAACATTTTATTGAATTGGAAATTTAAAAAAAGAAAAAAACCACTAACTTCAGTTTCTTCAGACGTTTTGGATCCAAGAGTATGAATGTAAAATAATCTGTTACGTGAATTATTTGTTATGAAACTCACTGTCATCAGTTATTTCAACCACAGATAAGATTAAGATGGAATTGGTTACTTGTTAATAAGATGTATATTAAATATTACTCACAAAACTTTGGCAGGTGCCATCTGACTAAAACTTCTCACAGATCGGGTAAATGACAAACTAGCTTTCTGGCTTACCTGAAACAACAGGAAAGAACATACATGTATTATTATTGCGTGCGTTTTCTTAAAAAAATGTAGGGAAATAGTTATATTCACAACTACAACATAAACATATTTATTACAATAATATTGAGAAAATGATAATTTATTTTCAGGATATAAAACAAACTTTATTGTAATGTTAAGATTAAATAATGAATACAATTAGAATAGATACATTCAATAATATTAATAACAATAACCTTAATAACATAATAATAATATTAATAACAAAACCAATAATAATAACCAAAACTATAATAATAACAACAATAATAAAAAAATATCCCTGTGCAATTGGACGCAGGCCGATAAGGCCCACAGGGAAGGTGGAGGTAACGCTTCACCTATTCTTCGGGGTCGGCACAAGGAGGTTATGAGGCCAGCACAACGCTCCGGCCGACTTTACCCCCGGGAAAGATCCTGGTACTCACTTGGAAAGGAGTCGATCTCAGAGCCGTCCTGAATGGAAATCACCAGATAAGAATCCCAGCCCACGCCGGGATTCGAATGTGGGTTCTTCAGGTCAGGAGGCCAGTGAATAATAATAATAATAATAATAATAATAATAATAATAATAATAATAATAATAATAATAATAATAATAATAATAATAAAAAGAAGAAGAAGAGTGGAGTGGCTCATTGCATAGCACACTGACTTCGCAGTCCCCACGATCCCAGCGGGAGGACCGGCCATCCCGGCCGCGGTTTTCATGGTTTCCCTCGATCATACAGGCGAACGCTGGGATGGTTCAAAAAGACCACGATCACGTCTCATCATCATCATCCTCGCACCTCATAATTCATAATTCAAAACTTAACAACCTTGTTTAACCAAGGGATACAGCCGAAGAGCTGATCCCTTTAATTTTACATGTTAATCTCTCTCTGGGATAGAATATGACTGGGCCTGGGAAGAGAACGTGTAGCGCGATCAGAAATGACCGATTCGCTAATAATAATAAAAATTACAATAATAATAAACTAATAATCTAATGAAATTTCAAATGACACTAATAGTGGACGTCCTCAGTGGCGCTCCAGGCCTTGGCCAGTGTAATAGTCCCTGCCGCCACTGAGGATGCCCACCGTAGTCGTGGGCGAAACGTTTGGCCCTCCAACGCCGACTGGACCACGGCCCAGCAGCCTCGAAATTTTCTCTGATATTGACTGTGGCCGTGAAATCCTATGATGTTATTTCTTCTTGTTAGACACTACAGTCTTTTAAGATATTTAATTCTAAATAAAAACACTGACATTTTTTTGGAAAGGGCATCCATAGATTATGTGATACTTGCGTGTCTGCAGCAATTATTATTATTATCATTATTATTATTATTATTATTATTATTATTATTATTATTATTATTATTATTATTATTATTATTATTATTATTATTATTATTATTATTGTTGTTGTTGTTGTTGTTGTTGTTGTTGTTGTTGTTGTTGTTGTTGTTGTTTGGGAATCGAATCATCATTCAAACTTTGTACATTTTCAAGAATGTCTTATGTGTAACCACTCAGTCTTTACAGAACTTGAATATTGACGCGTTGCACCATTCCAAAAAAAAATTAATTCTGTAAATTAAAGTCTAAAGAAAATGTAATACTGATTTTCAATATTTGCACTATGTGTATTGTATTAACATGTACCGACATATTTTCAATCACTGTTGTAATGTAAAGCGTGATGACTAGGCATTCATTGTACAAAAATATAAAAGTTTAAAAAATAAGTAACCATGCAAAGAAAAACCTTTTATTGTAATCTCAGAGAATAGTCACTACATGCCTCGCTGTTGGTGCGACTGTAAATAAATTAAATAAGAAGACAAACTTTTTTCAATTCATTTCGCTTTTTAGCCATCTTACCCGGCTGAACCCTTTTAGTAAGATCAACAATGCTTGATTATCTAATGAAATTTACATTAGCTTGTTTAAAAGGCAAATTGAAATTAAAACGTTTTTGTAATTTAATAAACGACTCCTTCTGAAATCCGTGAAAAACGTCTTCTGGGCAGCTTTCTCAAGAGCTTTGATAACTTTTAAGTATCAAGTATTCTCGTCTCAAGAAACTTTTGATCAACCTGCCTGTGCTGAACACTCGCACCTGGAGATCGCTCAACCCATCAGGTCAGTCGCATGCCCCTGTGTCTGGCTGCTCTTGCACCCAAATGAAATTTTAATTACACATTTATTATTTTTACGTGGACGATAGAGAAAGTAAACACGCCTCCACAGACTAGTATTTCATTGGGTTTAACGAAACGGTACACGAACTGATGAGGGCACTTCTCCAGGAATCCGCACGAAACGTGACACCACTCGAGATCGAGGTAACAACTAATGATATCCTAACTCTCAAAATCTCGAAGCAAAATGTGGCTTTAGTTAATTTATGTTTGTGTCTAGAACTTCAGAGAAGATTTACATTAGGCAAAGTATTATTGTGTCTATTTTACATACATATGTTTTCATTTCCCTGACTGAATAAACCTAACTAATACAATTCATCAATTGTAAACTAAAATTGTTATAATGCAATAGAAAAGGTAGGTGCAGATAATATGCCAGATATTTTATATCCCAATGCTCGAAATCTTCAAAATAAATAACCTAGTAATTGAAAGTATTATGTCCAGACCATACCAGCGAATATTGATTTCGTAAGACTCGTGACCAAATATCACACTACAACGAATAAGTATTCTTAAAAAATTCAATATAAGCGTAACACTATTCATACTAAGAAGCAATGTGTTGTCAAATATTCCACGCAGCAAACAAAAATATTCAAACGTTCTGCTTTAAAATACATTTCTCGGTTTATGTTCTAATAAAAAGTTTACGACGGAGTCATTTGTCTGGGTGTGTATGCGTAGCGCATTTCAGTCGTGACCGACGAGCTTAGCGCAGCATTAGAATGTTAGATCAGGAACTCCGCCTGGGCCAAATCTATACTTTTTGACGATGAATGAAGTTACCGGCGTCAAGAGTACAAGTGCTTAACGCCTGAGTACTTTATGCACTCTCATTTAGAAATTTGAAATGATTCTATTGTTACATATTACAGCCACTAAATTCGTAGTAAATTCTCTGTCTGCAAATGAAAAATCTGTTATTCAAAGTTTACCTATTTTTAAAATGAAGTTAAGACAATTTTTCTTTTTTTTTCACTACTAAAGTTCTTCATTCTTAATAACAACTGAAGGTTTAAGTATATTGTTTTATTCTAAAAATGTGCAACATTAGGCTACATTAGTGAGAAAAACAGAAAATTGATAAATTTTATGATGAGAAAATTGGTTTAGTTTTTGAAGACATGTTTAGATGGAGACGAGTCAAAAGAGAAGGCTGTGTATTGTGCGTTAAGGGATATTATGATGTTTCGTTATCTGCCCTCCGTCGCGTTTAATATTTGTGAAATTCTATTATCACGGCTTTCTTACTAGCGCTTTGAAATCGCACTAAAAACGAGAACTGAATGAGGCTCTTGTACACGGACGTCACTCGATGTAGTATCGACGAACCAGCATTAGATAATCATTACACGATACAACACAGCGTATAATTCGAAAGGCGAATATCTCGTTCCTGTAATTCTCCGAACTTCTTCGCATCTAAAACTTCCATTAGAGCGTTTATTTTTGAATGCAGTGCAAGTAGACGTTTAAGCGGAATCGTATGCTAAACCACTCAATTAAGGAAGGAAACGAGGAGAGCTCTGCAGCCGTGACATTACTGCCGCGAGGGCCCACGGGGAAACGGGTGGAAGAAGAAGCCTTGGAGACCAGATCGAAGGAATAAGGATAAGGAAAGACAGTGAGAATAGAGACAGACGGCGACGGCGACGGCGACGGCGACATCGACGGGGAGGAAGACGGGAATGAAGGCGGGGATGAAGACGAGGATGAGGACGGGGACGAGAATGGGGACGTGAATGGGGACGTGAATGTGGACGTGGTCGTGGTCGTGGACGTGGACGGGGACGGGGACTAGGACGTATTTGAAACAAATTAAGGAAACGTCACATTATCCATTGTTTTGTCTGCAATATTGCGCATCATGGTCTGAGAATATATTTGAAAAAATTGAAGGAAATGGCCCATTATTGGTTTATTGTTTTAATAAATGTCGGTTTTTGTTGTGCTTTTCATCGATAAATGCCCATCTAAAAGTATGTCCTGACGTCATATCGTATCAATTGCATGAACATTTATTTTGAAATGTCTCCTATCCTCTTTTTACGTATCTGCTTGAAAACGAAACGTTCAAATGCATATATAGTTTCCTTCTCAAAGGTATCTTGTAAGAGCTGACCCTAAATAATCCCTTTCTAATAGATATGTAATCACATAAAACTCCTTGACGATTGGAATGGCGTAGCGTTTAAAATTAATGAGGAAAATTGTTACCAGTGAATTATGTAACGCAATTGTGCTCGTCTCTGTTCGAATGATCGGCAGCTAGTTTGTAACATAGTGTAAATGTTACATTCTTCTGAATTCAAATGGGGGCCATGACTGAACTTTGTGGAACTCCACAACTCGCCGGTAAGCGCTGCCGGGAGTGCGGCGCCACCTGAGCAAGTTACGCGTGGGCGGAGGGTGGGCGGCGGGCGCCTGTTGCTGCGAATCGCCACGCGAGGCACGTGCGCGCGGGGGCGTCTCATTACCCCCTCCCCCTCCTCCCCCCAGGCGCGCGTCGTTGCGGCGCAGCTCCGCGTTCGGAGCCGTTTACGCACCCCGGCCCCCGCCTCCGGCCCCGCCCCCGCCCAACGAGGCGCTAACGCAGGCACGCCGCGCAAAGATTGTCTCTCCGCCGGCGTATGCGTTACCTGCTAAACGACGCGCCGCGCCAAGTGCCTGCTCAAACTTCAATAACAGAAACCAGTTTTTCAAGGGCAAGCGGCGGAACATTCGCGGATGGCAACAGCTGGTGTTTTGCGTACTTACGAAATAACGCACATCGGCCAGCTTAAAGGCTGCGAACTTGCATTTCACAGCGTCAACATTCCAGTAAGTGGACGGAGAAATCAAACATCGTACACAAAGTATTCATACTATATCTAATAATATTTTCAAAATGTTACCTATAATTTTATGACAATAACTTCAATTGGGAGGAAAAAAATTTTGAAATTAGCTTAATTTGACAGCAAACTGCACCATCAACTAGAAACAAATATTCATCACTAGTGGCTTACAGGAGAAAAAGTGCTGTCGAGAGTGTCCTGGAGCAGAAACAAATAGCAGCTCTGAACGGCAGTCATGAAAACGGAAGCTCCTTTCTTCCTCGTTGCATGTCATAAGATACATCGTGAACAGTGACACACTGAGTATGAAAGTATAGACGTAACATCAGATACGAGAAATTGCAGTTCAACGTAATCAAATATTTCCCTTTTCAGTTAAAATCGAAACTCTTTTAGATTGTGTACCTTTCCAGCCGTGCTGAGTAACTAACAAAATCATTGACATCACATGGTCAGAGGCTTCTCAGTTTCTCGTCAATATTTGCGTATAATCAAATGTAGATTTTATGTAAATGAAGCACGCAACGGTACTACGGAAGTTTTTATGTAGTCTGGTTGACGCCATATTACGAAACAAGCATCTGGCTGTGATCCTTGCATTTCTGAGTTTTACCCATCTATTTTAGTGATTGGAGTGTGTTTGCTTTGTGTAACTACTTTTATTATTTGTAAAATGGTAATGGAAAATAAAATTCAGGATTTTTGTTGTAAAAAATATGACCACGCAAATTGCGAATTTTAAAAGTTTACATGCATTTTATCCAATTTTATCATAATTTCCAGTTGTGAATGTGTCAAAACCTATAATACAACGGTTTAATTTATTTTATAATAATTTATTATCATTGTGCTAATTTAATTACTAGAACATTTACTATTTTCGATGTCAAGTGACGTTCCCGATGATTTGAACGTAATAAGAACGGCAAATTTAATAGTTTTAAATATGTGCTTCAAATTTTGTTCTTTATTTTCCAGACTTCTGTTAATATCTTGCGATCTATTTTCCGTGACGTACAGTCTACTGATTGTATTAAATTGTTGCAGATTAAGTGGACTGCAATCTACTCGTACATTAAGTCATTGCCATATTTCGAAAGAATCTGCTTTCATTCTATGTTGTTCTTGTCTTTCCCTGTGTAAGAAAAATAATATTTTGACCGAGGTTAACAGTATTGATAAGACACTCAGGTATATCTACTGAGATTATATTGTAAAACCATTCTCTTGGAAATAATATTCAATGTAGAATCTGAATGTAGTAATCTTCCATCTGTACATTTAACGTTACTCTCCAAATATTTATTTGCGCTTTGCCAATAAACTCTTTGCAGTAAAGGTCTCTGTCTATCGTTAGAACTATCCAACATTACATACACATTTTGGTGGATAAGGCGCTCTAAACTCACTTCAATATTAGTTAATATCCGTCATAAATGGTTCAAAGGATATTCTCGTACTGCTCTCTAATAATTAAAATGAGGATCTCTCCAGCCTTCTACTTCCTATGATAAAACTAATTTAACTTTAAACTATTGATACTAACATTCTAGATTGAGTAATACAATTGGGAATCAAATTTTCTTTTCTTCATGCTTTAAAAAAATTGAGCCTCCATCGACTTATACTAGTGTTTACGTTGACCCATTTCTTATCAAAAACAGCAATGAAAGATTGAAGTTCCTTGATGAATCCAACGATTCCGTCCCAGCGCTGACATACCTGTATTGACCATGCGGGGGACATCTTCACAATTTGGCACTTCGGAGTCCGTACAAAAAACATTAGATTTATATTGTGATGATTGTTTTTTCAATTATTCTTCATTGAACGACTCCATTTTTTATACAATCAATGCAACTATTTACATTGTGTTTTAACACGATATGTTACGTTTGTTTATTGTAACATTTGTTCGTTTTTCAGCATCATTCAGAATTTTTCAGATTTCAAAATGTAATTGTAAAACTCTCAGGTGTCTAAATCATAATATAGATAAACCCTCAAAAATCTCACTTATGCAACAAGTCACAAGAAAAAGAAGGCTTACCTTAAAATAAAATAACACATACTTTAACACTTAAATAAATTTTAACACTACAAATAGTAATTTCCTTTCATCTCCCTTCAGTTATACGGGGTGATCAGTTTAAAACGCAATTCTATTGTTCGAGGTCCTGAGAGAAAAGTGAAAGAATTGCAACACTGTTTCTGCGACAGCTCCTTTGACTGCATTTCTGCGACAAGCCTTTCACTCACTACCCCATCCTTTCACCCGCACCCTTCCTGTGGTGTGGGTCATACCTGCTCAAAGGAAAACAGGCTGCGTCTTCATTTACTGTTTTGAAGTTAACTTACGATGCGCCTAGTATTCAGGAGCGCCGATTTGTGGTGGAGGAGTACTTCCGAAAGCAATATATCAAAAAGTGCCCGACAGGTTTCAGAGAAAATTTTCTTCTGACTCTATTCTAAACAAAAGTACCATATTGCGGTTTATGAAATGCTATCGCGAGACAGGGAGCATATTTGATTGGAAACGCAATCGCCAAAATACAGTGTTAACGCAGCGAAAACGAGAGGAAGTTCAAGATGTCCTATCAACTTCTCCGAAAACATCATTAAGATATTTTCAACAACAATGTAATTTTTCGTGCGAAAGTGCGCACTGTGCCACTGAAAACCCTGTTCTTGACAACCGACATTTTACCTGCTTGAAACCGCCAGCCACTATCCGACCCTCTCATACATAGTTGCGAGTGCAATTCGCTCTGCCAGCTGTGGGTTTCATTTTAAACTGATCACTCGGTATATTCGACTCTAGGTTACGAATTCTCGTTCACACCTCATTGGTTCTAGGAAGGTGGTAGGGGACATAGGGAAGATTAGGAAGCTCCATGTCGGCATTATGATTTTCACAAAGAGGTATGCACCATTATCAAATGTGCACGTATTTATTTTCAATTCTAACCGTTACTGAAAATGTTTTACTTCTTGATATTGGCAATTATAGCAACATTCATTTCCTTCGAGACTTGTTGACTATGCGTCTTGTATATTTCTCAGCAACTGCGCAGAATATCGTGACCGAAGGCTGTAACATCTTTGGATGTGAAGGGTCTCGTTTTGAGGTTGCTATTTTTTATTACTCGGAGAAAACTGCTGGTCGTTTTCTCTAGCTTTTATCTTCTGAAGATTGGAGCTCGTGGACATAATGGTGCTAGTGAAGATAGTGGTGGAATAGTAATGACTATAATTAACTGGGGAAATATAATAGAGCACGTAACATGATAAAGATAGAAAAGCCGTAAGGGAAGAACTGGAGGTCTAGGAAATAGCTGAAGAATGAAAATGACAGGAAAATGATTGGAACAAAACTCTCGTGGAAAGGGAGAGCGAGAGGAATAGAAGTGGGGTGGATATGAAATATTTAATGTGTTTGCGGCAGTGAGTTCGGTATTATAACTTTCACCATAATATACGTTTGAAGACGACATTTTTGTAAATAATGCGTGGAATTTACTATATTAATGTTTTTAGTCCCTTTCCAAGAAAAATGTGCCATTTCGTCTGCCTGTTCGCCTACCCATCCGTCTCTCTTTGTGTCTGGCTTCTATCAGTCTATCCGTCCGTCCGTCCGTCCGTCCGTCCGTCCGTGAACAACGCTTACGTCTAAACCGTAAACAGAATTTTCAAAAATTGTATATTCCTCGATTGATCTGGCTAGTACCGCGGCCCCTTGAATTTGAAACGTATACTTCAATTTTCAGAGATAATTTATAAGAAGCATCAAAGTTATTTCCAATATTTTTCTCAAATATTTCTGAACTTTTTTGAATTAATATTCTTATACTGACTCTACAAACTGGCCATGGACCGCGCGCGATCTTTCCTTCTCCTTCTTTTCCTTAACCTCACTCCTTACGCACACACCAAACACACAGACACACACACACACACACATTCACTACACTACCATGTCGGGAGATCTGTAAAGAGCTTACAGCTTGCCTGGCTGGGCGTGCAACGCTGGAGAGAGAGATACCTGGTTGTGGAAAACCTCGCTAGGCGATGTGTAGGTCGGTGCGGGAACTCGCCATTTAGCAGGGGGAAATTACCGCTACCTCTCGTGATAAAATCATGAACTATACTACGTGACTAACGACCTTAACAGTTGTAGCGCACTAAACCACTAATAAATCAAAAAAATATTTTTTACTGGAAATAGCAAGATAAGCTAAAACAATGGGCTAGAACACATTTCGTTGAATTTGCTGAATTTTCCAAAATTGGAAACTATTAAAAAAGTTCGAAGAGTTTAAACTTTTTTCGGCGTCTTTCTGCAAATATTGAAGAGAGATTTTTTCTGCTCTTTAAAATTAGATATTTAAATGAGACCTGTACGTTTTTTCCAAATAGGAGTATTTTTGTGGTAATTGAGCGTGAAATAAAGGCATTTTTAAATCAAGATTTTTTCTTAAAAATGACTGCAAATTTTGTTTTTCACTTTCCTGAACGGATAGTGCTAAATGCCCTTGAATAGCGTGATACAAAGCCATTTTGACGTATTCTTTCCATATTTTTTAAAACTAAACAAAAGTATTTTATGTATTTCTGACGTAAGTAATATTTACATCACGAGCATTTTTTTTATTATTCCATTTTTAAGCACAAATGCTTCAAATGGTATTTGACAAAATTTCTCAAAAACCCAAACGTTTTCTGTAAAAATTACCTCAAAATTGCGCATTTTCAGAAACAATCTGTAGATTTTCTCAGAAAAGTCTCAATTTTTTTCAATTGAAAATTTGCTTTTATTACTATTTTTCAATCTTCTATAAAACTCTTAAAGGCATATTTGAATTCTACACTTAGGAAAATTGAGAAAATGTGGAAAAAATATCTTATTAGCGCCAGTAGCAGCTGGGAAGTGAGCAATACCTGAAAGCTAGCCTAGACTAACATCATTAGAAAACTAATTTGTATGAAAGAGTCTGAGTCACTCTATAGCACCACTTATTACTTTCTCACATTCTACATACCCAGTAGAGAGAAAGTTAAGCAATGCTGCAGCAAAAACTGCGATATTTTGGCAGAAAAATTTGCATTGTGGAACCCCTCTACATCAAAAATCGACAATTCTTGTCTCTTTCTTTAGTAAATTACTTCCTTTATTATTTAATAGTCTGTGTTTTGGGAGGCCTTAGTACCGAAAAATTGTGCGTCCGTCAACAATATTAGCCGGTAACCCATAAACAAGATTTTCGCCAGAAAATGGTGTTCTTTGATCAATCTGAATTTAAAAGGTAGCAATTTACCAAACAAACAATTCAATAGAGTGACCAAAATTATGAAGACCTCTATTTATTTATTTAACGTCAATAACAATTAAAAACTGTGTGACATACTATGGGGATAAGTGTATTCTGCGTACTTTTTCTTAAATTCTGGAATCCCTACCCTAAAATGAGTTGCCCACATACAAATGTCCACTAAGAAGTTGAATTCTGAATACAGATGGAAATTAGCGTTTTAGGCAAAAACTGGTAATAAAATATTCATTACCATGTAATAAAAACTATTTGCAATGGGAAATAATCTATAGGTTTGGGATATATCACTCATCGTGCCTTTCGTGAAGGAATCGACTTTCTGCCGCGAGAACATTTTGTACTTGCATTCAGCCATTTTATGTCCCGTAAAGGGCAATTGACCTTGGCGTGCTTAGTTCCTAGGGTTCCTAGTCGGTCTCCCAACCATGAACCCGTGATGTCTCGAATTCGTGATTTCACGTAAACGAATTCGACTGGCGACGCCGGTATCGCGGTAGTGGCCTTTCAGTACAACCTTCCCAGCAGTCGCCTGGATGACGAGAAACCATGAAAACCCCTGTCAGGATGGTTGGCACGGGGAGTGAACCCGGGCCTCCTGAATGCGAAGTCAGCGCGCTACGCCCTGAGCCCTTTCGCTCGGTCTCGAGAACAAGGTGAACGATAGTTATTGTTTATTTTGCAGTCACAAAATACGTGGCATGCTAGCGGCAGCCGGGCTGGCTGAGAGTCAGGAGCACCTGGGCGTCGCCTCTATCCTCTTTCCCCCACCTTGACATCGCTTTTAAGTTAATCTACATAAAAGTCTAGCTAGATGGGGAAGTAAATGATATAACGACAAACTGGCCTAGTCCACCTCTTAGGCAGTCCGCTGGGAGTGATCCCCGCGGTCCGTTACCATCCCTTGGGCTATGGACCCGGGTAGGATCTACTTTCTGACCACTGCAAATTTACATCCGTGCCATCAGGAAAACTGGATAAAAAACCTGAATGAGATGGGTGGCATTGACCCTGAAGCTGAGGTACTACAGTACTATTTACAAGTTGTTTAGAAATGTATAGTCCAAATGGTTACTATTACATGAAAAATCATCGTTAAAATTAAAATTACTTTCCTTTTTAATACTCGATATAGTCTCTAATCGTACAGAAACAGGAATGTACCAGAAAAGATTTTACTTGGGACTTAAATTGTCTATCAAATTCAATACTTTAATGTCATGTGTCAATGTGTGGTAAAATGTGCATATTGAATGTGTTTGTAGTGAGCTATTGATAGACACCTGATGAATATGATTAAAACGTCGAATGTTATAGTTTTAGACATCGGTATTTGCTGAAAATATGTTCCCACTCTGGAGTAAGCATCTGATTTGTAAATCTTATTTGTAAACAAAAACATATCATTCGTAAATCAAGAGGCAAGTTAATGATAAAATTCCTATATTAATAAAGAGAAGCTGCTAGGAATCACGAGGTTGGGATTTGCTTATTATTCGTACACATTTTTTGGAATCTAAAAGTCTGAGAGATATAGGATGTGCTTCCCTAGAAAGTTATGCCATATCTTAGGCGAAAATCATACATCAGTCGTATGCAAGCTTATGGAACATATAATTTCTAGCTACATCAGGAAAGAATGGGAGGGTAAGGAATGTCTTTATCAGGGTCAGCACGGTTTCAGGAATGGTTTCTCGTGGGAAAGTCAGCTAGTCTAACTTTTAGAGGACCTAGCCGACGTAATTGATGAAGGTGGTAGGGTCGACGCGATTGTAATTGATTTTGCCAAAGCCTTTGATGTTGTACCACATGATTGTCTTATAAAACAATTAATAGATTCGGGTTTAGACACTAGAGTGGTAGCGTGGATAAACGAACTACTCCGTGACAGGAAACAAAAGGTCCGAATCGGACGTTACTTATCAATCTCGAGAAACGTCACGTCAGGAATTCCACAAGGGAGTGTCATGGGACCACTCATGTTTCTTGCCTTCGTGAGTGATTTGCCGAAAAAATTAGCTTCTAATGTGCGACTCTATGTAGATGACTGCGTAATTTATAGGATTATTAACTCGGAGAAGGACGAGAATATTTTGCAGGGAGACAGACAAATTACACATCTGGGCGGAAACAAATGGCATGGAAATAAATAGTCAAAGAGCAAATCCATCACGTTTGGTAGGGGTCGAAGTTACAATGAAATGGGGTATAAATTGAATAATAATGTTATACCTCGAGTCATGTCTTTCAAATATTTAGGAGTACAGCTAGATAGTAAATTGACCTGAGAAAATCAAGTAAATTTTGTTGTAGGGAAAGCCTGGAGATCTTTGCATTTTATGATGCGTATTTTGAAAAAGATTTCAGTGAGAGCCAAAGAACTACTACATGTGTCATTACTGTGACCCATATTAGAATCTAGCGCGATATGTTGGGACCTATACAGAATATTGCAGCAAAGAAATCTAGAAAGAGTCCAGCGTAGAGAATCAAAATTTGCTTTCAGGGGTACCAGGAATAGAGAAGTATGGGAGTCATTCGAAAGAAGGAGAAGGAAGTCACGTCTCTATGCCACGTATAAATCGTACACAGGCTTTCGATTGTGGAAAGAAATTCACACCCGATTAAGGAAACCTACATATTTCTTCAGAGCGGATAACACGTACAAAATTCAGACAAAAATTCAGAAAACGGACGTCGGGAAATATTCATTCACGAATCGAACTTTTAAAGACTGGAACAATTTGCCTGCGACAATCTTCGATCCCTTTCCTCAAAGCCTGAGCAAATTTAAAAATAAATTGAATTCCTAGTTATTGATACGTGTATTATTATATCTTTAAAATTATTAAATAAGTCATCTCCTTTGTAAAGTACGTTGTATTATCACTATTATTATTATTATTATTATTATTATTATTATTATTAAAATTATTATTATTATTAAAATTATTATTATTATTATTATTACTATTATTGTTAATTATATGCAGTGGCGTGTAGTGCAGTGTTGTGAAGTTGAGGGAAACGAGTGTGTAAGAAACACCTTAAAACTGAATGATTAGTAGTATGGTGAGGTGAAGTGAAGTGAAGTGAAGTGAAGTGTGGTGAGGTGAGGTGTAGTGCTATGGAAGCTTGCACGGTGAAATGTTCATGTTAATTTGTAAACTTTGTAAATTTTGTAAACTTTTGTATACTTTTTAAGTTCTGTAATGTTTAGTTAGTGTATTTTGCCACCAAGCTCTCAAACTTATTTGCAGAATTAGTAATAAATCTATTTGAAAAATATACACAACGAGCAATACGAAGCCTGACTAAATTTAAATGAATTCTGAACGCCTAGTATAATGCATTGAAACTGTTTTTTCTTCGTTTACTATTAAAAATATTCTTTAACGAAAGTATTTTTAATTTTACGATTTTTTACAATGCACAATTTTTAATATTTGTGTCGCGAAAACAAGCACATTTATGACAATGAGGTAATTTTGAAAGGTCTGCAATCTAATTGCAGTGGAAAAGAAAAATAAGACACTGAATATAACAAACTTTCTGCCATCACTGGAAACACTTATGTGACTTGCACGTGCATTCAGCGAATGTACTGAAACTTTGACGACCGGCTGGCGAGATCGAATAGGATCGAAGAGCCAAACACAATACAGAGGTGACATAGTATCGTGTTGTAGTATTAATTAGGTAAATTCAAAAAATTGCTGTTTTCGTTGTGCCTGAAAAAGGCCAAGATGTTCTTCGTCAATATTTCAAAATAGTCTCAGCGCTTTGTTAACTGTAAGCACAATCTTCTGGACACTATACTCGTAGAAGAAAAATCGTTAAGGAATTTTTGTGGAATAACTAAGCGTTTCTCAGCAAAATACAATATATTTTTGTTCAAGTAAATTAGAAGAAGCTGATTTTTTTCATCTGAAATAACTGATGTTATGTATATCCTTCATCCTAACTAGTAATGTGCCATAATTTTAAGACTGTATTTTTAGGACAAACTACTTTTTTATGGAAACTGAAGATGACGACTTTACGCTTAAGAGAACCCCAACATAACCTAAGCATTGTTTCTTAAAATGTTATCTTTTTATGTATATCACAAAAGAGTTTGATAACAAATGCAAGTAGAAAGTCATTGTAGTTTCCGTAAACTAAAAAGCTTCTTAAACAATGCGCACCTCTTTTAAGATGTGTCTACCCCTCTAGAGTCTCATAATTCTTTCCCGCCTCGTTTTGCAATCCATGTACAAAGCTGGCTTCAAAAGCATATTGGAGTCAACGTGCCAGCGGGCTTCCTCGCTGCCGCCAGCACTAGTCTCCAGGAGAGGCCCCCGGCCCTTTATCGCCCCTGTGGTCTGAGGAGGGTGGGCGGGGGGCGGGGGCGGTTCGGTCGGCGCCCGGGGGCGACGTGGGCGGGGCGGAGGGCGGGGCCGGGGGCGGGGCCAAAAGGCCTTGCACTGCCATCAGACAGCCGCGGCTGTTGACTTTGCGCGCAGCGTGTCCAGCCAAGATAATGCGCTGTTGTTGCAGCGGAGTGGCGGCGATGGCTGCCCTCACGATAAACAATAACATTCACTTATACGCCCGCTAATTATAGCCATCGAGGATTAGCGCTAATGCAATACCAACTCCCGAGGGCTGGGCCCGCGTAATTGGACGCCGCTTCGACCCCTGAGACACCCTTTTTCCGCCCCTCCTCGCCCCCTCCCACCCCGTCCGTCACCGGCCCTCGCGAACTCCGCGCGCGAGGAATCAATTCCAGAGCTCTTCCCCAATTCGGCAACGTCGCCGGGTCTTGGAACGCTTTCTGCTTAATACGTGCACGCACCTTCTACGAGTGTAATCAAACAAACACATGATGACTTTCATTGGCCTGAAAAAGCCTGCGTCAAGACAGGAGAAAAGTCGGCCTCTCAGCCCACTACGCGGCGTCACCTGGACAGCCAAGTAGTCATTGATTCCAGCCGCGGAAGCTTACATGTACAAAACAAACACGCAGAACTCTCTCATGAAGTACTGAAATTTGTTTATCGAATCCATTCGACGTTTCATCGCAATGCATGACACAATTCAGACCTGTCTTTTATTTCATCGCTTTATTTGCCCTAAAATTGTCTAAAATACTTTATAGTGTGTTTATTATTATATAGGCCCTGCGAAAAGATTTTGAATACTAATAACTAACGTATAAACATTTTTTTAATCTCAAAAAATATTGTAAGAATTTCATTGCATCAGTTCTTTGGTACTTTTCCACCGACTTAGGTGGTTCAATGCATCAACTGTTCTCACTGCAGTGCCTCTGACCGAGGGTTCTAGAGTGCGAGTCCCGACAGTGGCAGGATTTTCGACACTAACTTGTCCGCTGGGTCGATTTCAGCTGTTTGGACGAGAATTTTAACGAAAGTCTGCTCAAATCGGTAGCATTCCATTTTATTCGATCAACACCAGGTGAATCCCGGAGCAGTACCTCAATGAAGGGAACATGGAGTGCTTGCGATCTTTCGTTCCTTTTCTTTGACCTATTTTCACCCCTTACTTACATACACTTACAGTTGCATGCATTTTATAACCACACACACACACACACACACACACACACAGAGGAAATTTAGAGTTTTAGAATTTAGACCGGCTGGCGTAGACCCCGCTGGGGGGAGTTACCAGGGGGGACAACCATACACGCCAACGTAGGTCGGCACCAGATCTCATCCTCCAGCAACAGATCATCGCCACTTCCCGCAAAAAACGCTGCACCACACTTTCGGAACTAATGACTAGCTGTTGACACGCCCAAAAACTCAAAATAATCAATCAATCAGTACTCTCCCTCAAAAATTGGGAAATATTAGAGGTCAAATTAAAATATATTTTATGATGCACTATTTAAGTATATTCTAAGTAAGCCAATCTCTCGATTCATGATATTGTTTAAGACGAGTAGACTTGTGAATACTCTAATCAAAGCCTGACATAAGCCTTAATATGATAAAAGGTTTCATATCGATTAGTTTAGAATTTGAAAATACCGTTGCATAAGTTACAGTGTAAATTACGTAATAGTCTGATCATTATAATGACGTCGTGGTTCCAGGCCGCAATGAAACTGCCTCCGAAGCGAAAGCGAGAGCATTAGCATAAATGATGTACGATGTTTGGGCCGTAACCCACAACGCAAACGAATTCGGCTCTAATGATGATCCAGCGGACGTCTTGTGATTTAAGGCAGCTCTAAGCGCCCTCTCGAGGGCAAGGTAATGATGTGGAGATACGTTTGGCGCGTAATAGAGGAAGGAATAGGGAAATGAAGATGGACGTTCTTCCTCTTGCTTTCCAAGGCGCTCAAAAATATCATTCCACAAATTTTTAAAGAATAAATGTATTGCTAAGGCAGAACTACGGTCATTATAAGATTTTTTCTATTCTTTAAAAAATCAAGAATATTTTTTAATATTTAAGAAAATACACAGAACCGAATTCTTATTAGTTCATCTTAACAATAATTTGAAAACTTTCTTGAAATCATTTCCTTTCAACTAATGAATTGTTCATATCTAAACAAGTAACAAACAGTAGTGAAGCTGTCTTGACTAGACCATTAAAAAATTCGCTCGCTTGTAATTTTAAGTCCACTCCTCAACGTGATACTAAGGAATATCGGCTGAGTTGACAGAAGTTACATTCATGTTGCCTCCGCAGCGACTCTGACCGGGAGGTCCTAGGTTCGAATCCCGAAATTGGCGAACTTCATTCTAGTTAGATTGCTAGGTTGACTTAAGCTGCTGACTGAAGTTCAATTGTAGCGGCTGGATACTCTGATCAGTAGTTTTCCGTGGTTTCTCCGATCAACACCAGGCAAATGCCAGTCCAGTACCCTAAGAAATGGGCCACAGACTGCGCACGATCTTTCCTTCCGCCCTCGTCGACCTATATTAACCATTACTTACATACCTTACACTACCACACATGTCTAGAGACCAGTCGGAAGCTTAGAACGTATCCCAGCAAGAGCGGTGCCCTGACGGTAGGAGATGCCTGGTGGGAGAAATCCGTGCAAGTTGGCGAGCAGATTGGCGCAAGATCTCGGGCACCAGCGGGGAGGAAACACCGTCTCCTGTCTGGATATGGCATGCACTACAGTTACAGAACTAAGGACCATGACAGCTATTTTAACGCAAATAAGATATTATTATAAAAATGAGATATTATTGAAGCAAATAAATAGTATAATCCATTGGAAATTCACTGGCATAAACAATTCAAATATTCTAGAAAAAATTATAAATATTCAATGTTATCGTCATCATAAATGGGCATTTTACGTTAACATAACCTTATTGGGAATGAAAATTCTTAGATTTTAAATATTTCTAACCCCCTTTTTTTGAAACTCCTTTTTAGTTATCCAACTATTTATAGGTATAATACTGGGAAGAGATTCTAGAGCTTGAGAAAACGTGCACAGATGGCACTTCCTCTGCACGCGTTGCATACAGTTTTCACTATTCTTTGACTAAATAAATCAAATGGAATCAGAATTCGCTCACCCCTCTCGCCCTTAGTTAATACCACTGTGTTTTTACACCCAACAGAGCCTTGACTCCCCTCTGTATCCCCTGCGTATCTCCGCCGCGGCCGTAGCGTGCCCTAGTAACCCGTGAACCCTACTAAAAGAACGAAGGTATGGTGGCTGGTAGGCGGCGCTCTCGCTGCAGCCCCTCATCCTATGACGGGTAGGCCTAAGGTTGCGACCCATAAGCCTACTACGGAACGTTCTTCCTCTGTCACAGGCAGTCACATTCGTATTACATTCGGGCAGGCAAAAGTCTGGGAATGAATGGGGTGTTGAAGATCACACATAGTGGTTGGGCTAAGACCCACCATGTCACAACACCAAAGCAAACCTCCCATGCTCAAGGCGAGATTTAAACCCCAGACCCCGCAGCTCGCGCTGCCGCCGTAACCACTGCAAGGCGGGACTCGGCAATATTTAATATCATATTATCCATAAAATGTCTTATTCATGCCGTTCATATTTGAAGCCGCAAAGGACGATAACAGGCCTCTTCTCAAGGACGTGTTTGACCAGAACACGAAATCTGACTGGGTCAGTAAGTGGCCTGCCGAACTCGAGTGCACGTAGATTTTGCCAAAAGATTAGTCATCAAATGTTATCTGTCTTACTCCGTCGTATGAAGTGTCTCATCACATTTTCATTGGCGAAAAATAGTCTTCGATCCCTCTCCACTTGCTCTAGAACAGGGTGTCGAACTTGCAAGTCGTCAATCGCCACAACTAAAACTTTCCATTTGTTTGCGAGCTATATCTACATCACTCTGGAGATCCACATCTGATTTCCCCGTATTATTTATCTTGGCACTTTAACCGGCCGCTCTAAAACGGAGGGGATGAAACCATGCGTGGTATTAGGCCATACCATGCCGTGAAACACATTGGGATGATTTTGAATTTCTGAATTTACTAGAAAAACTTCCTTATATCTAAACCTCACATATTTTTACATTAAAGGGGCGATTGAGCCCAACAGGGCGCGTACGCTAGGGGCACAATGTTCTCGCTCGACATGGTTGCACCGGTCTTTTCACTTTTGAGTAATGGTTCTTCGCGGGCCATAATAAATGGCGGCTCGTGCCGCATGTGGTCTGCGGGCCGCTAGTTGGACAACCCTGCCCTAGAAGATTGTAACATTTATTGCGAGACACCCAGTGGTTGCGGCGCCGCGTGGCGGGGCGGGGCGTGTCATGGCATGGCGTGGCGTGGCAGGGCGGGGTATGGCGTGGCGGGGAGGGGAGGGGCACGGCGGGCGAGGGGAGGCGCAGCGCGGGGGGGGGGTACGACGCTGGGGGAAGTACGGCCCTGACGGCGGTACGGCGGGGAGGGGGGGGTACGGCGGGGGGGGGGGTACGGCGCGAGGCGGGGATACGGCGTGGGGGGGGTGCCGCCTGTGCTACTCCTGAGCGGCGCTGGGCAGAGGTGGCGCCGCGGGTAGATCGGAACAACAAACAATGGAACTAATCACAGACGGCAAATAGGCCGGCCAATCGCTCTTGTGCAGTCGTTATGGCTAATGTTAATACACAAACCTAGGCGCACGCACTGGCGGCCGATCGGCAGCGATTGCAATCAGCAAAATTAAATCCTCTCGCATGACGCAAATTCGCTATTAGTTTCGAACAAATTAACCGATGTGACCGATTCACTCCGTTTAATATTACTTTCTGAAATAATTGTATTGCAACTTTCGGGGTAGAACGGTACATACTGTTCAGACAACATTTACATAATTGATTTGATGAGAAAATCGATGCTCTTTATGAAGTCAATTATACAAATTCATCATTACACTCACAATATTATGTATCATACTTCTCAAATGCATACTGAAAAATACTTGAATGCACACTGAAGTACAAAATCATGCTGTGTTGATTCTAAAACATCGTTTTATATTTTAGAAAACTTTACTGTATTATCTCGTTTTTGTGTCTTATTTTGTTTCCACTTCTTGTAGACAATGACGGATTACATAATTTATCTATTGACGTGCAAAATTCTGACCATAGACTAATATTGAAATAAATACAAAATGGACTTCTTTTTCAAACTTTAAACATCCTACGAGTATTTTGTGGTGTAATGTGCCTTGTTTCAGGTTTAATGCAAGAAGCACATGGAGTGGGTCAAGAAATTAAACGATCCTATACATCAATTAAGAAAATTAAATCCCGAAATTGTTTTAAGAAATTACATAAAAACGCAGGAACATAATTTATTACAAAAGATCGTTTCATCACTTACAACAGGCATGCTAAACCGCGTCCGCACGAGCTACTTGTCCGATGGAAAATTTAGCTCGCCAACGAGCACGGGCTACTTCCCTTGATTCCACTCTCATTTCCCCTCCAGTTCCGCAAAGGGATGCGTATACGCCCAAGCAACAACGCCCGAAACGTTCAAAGAAATTACGTTTGCTTGATTTGTTCTAACAAACAACCGAGATTTGAATTATTATTTATTTCTATTTCATATTTATTATATTTTCAAATTATGCCTTGTATATACGTTTTCCCCAAAGGACAGTAATATATTTCTTCTCTTATTTTCGCGAATTCTCTTGTTTTCGTCTCTTGGTTTCTTTCTCTTGGTGTCGAACAAATTTCTATAAGTTTACAATTTTCGCTTACGGGCGCTTAGCTATTTTGACGGACATGAATTGTTGTCAAGCCTAACCTGAACATAGGACGTTAATGCAATGTTTGCGATCTGAAATAAACACGATCAGACACTTTTGATTTAAAATGTTTAATTTTACTCTCAATTGACAATATGATATCTTATTGATTTATTATTTTATTTTAATGAGTAAAATCTTTGCTTTAATAATGGAAATGGGAATTAATATACGCAAATTTGGGACAACTGTCAACCGTCTCGTCCAAAATACTGTCAAATATCGAGTGATGCACTGCTACCCGGAAGCAAGCTACCTGGAAGCAACAACCCTTACTTTGAAATCTCCAGCCAGTTTTTTCGGACGCAGTTCCTGCGAATACTAGTATGCCTGACTATTAGTATGAAATCATTCAATATAGGAATTTTACTGTAGCTTCCCGGAAGACTAAATTGTTTCAGATTCACCACATGATCTTTTGCGCAAAACTCTGATTTAACATACGAGTATTTCGCCTTCGGTATCCTTGTATTTGGCGCACGTATTTCACACCTGAACATCAATAGAATGACAAATAGAACACAGATGTTATCTGCTACAATAAAATGCTTTATCCCTATCTGTTCAATTTAATTTCCGTGACTATTAGTCGCCGGATCACGTGCGCTTTCGCCTTCTTGCTAAAACAAACGGCCCTTGTGTGTCCAATAGCGAAAACAGCGGGCAAGCGCGGAGCGTGGGGGTGGTGGTGGGGGGAGGGGGCGTTGGGCTCAGAGCCGCCTGTAACGGGCTACAAATTATCCGCAGCCGATGGCGCGACGAGACTCAATTAGGCGACACGTGAGCGCCGGCCGGCGCGCGGGGGGAGACGGGGTGTAGGGGGACAGGGGGACGGTTGTCCCCGGGGGGGCGGCGCTTTCCATCCATCGCTGCGTCCCATCGCCCCCTCCCCCTGCCTTGTCCCCGGCTGCACTTTAGGGCTGCACCGCTGCGTCAATGCGCCCCCGTCCGCGAGTTCCATTCCGGGTGCGGGTGCATTCCCCCCACACAGATTCTTTACGAGGGAGTACTTCCAGCGAATTTATTTATTTTCTTCTTTTTGTACGCAAAATGAGAAGAATAAACTCCACGAAACAGAATATTCCGCAATTTTGGTAATGAATTACAAACAAAAGGGCCAAAAGGGTTCCTAAGTGAATAGAATTAATTTCAAATCCACATTCGATTCTCCTGTCACCATGAAATTTTTGATCCGGCAGTCATTCTACTACTGGTCAGAATCAATAGCCTTCTTGAAACGTTTTCACATGCCCCTCAAGAGTTGTCATTGCCATCTTTGCTGCTTTCGCTTTCTTCTCTATCAGAATTATCCTTTCATTTCTGTGAATCATCACGGTTTCATTATTTTCACCTTACCGGCTATTCCATCCTCACTTTCATTTCGTTAATTTGCACAGCTCCTCGCCCTCGCCCAGACTTTTTCATAACCCCGTGTCCATTTTCCCTGAATTCTGTCCTAAATCAAAAAAAAATCAAGTTGATTGCATCCCCACAAATATCATTAACACTCTCGGTTATTTACTTCTACAATAACTCCACGGGCCACCACGCCATCGCCCTTTGCTTTCGTAGCCCCATCCTCCCGTCTCCGTCCGGTTCCCCGTCCGTTTATTTACTTGGCGCTCGGCTCCCTCGCAGCCCACTGCGCGCGGGCTGATCCCCGTGGCAGCCCGATTTACTGGACGATTTAATTCGGGGGCGCGCGTCCCGATGCTCTGTTTTCGGGCTCGTTTTTCAAGGCGGCCGCCGCGCCGCCGCTAATCGCCGTCTGGAGCGCTGCCGCCCCCTCCCCGTCCCCTCGCCGCCCGCTCGCGCCTGCGGATAATGACGCTTCGATCGCCTCGCGAGCGCGCGAGCGTCAGTAATGGAAGCGCAGACACCTGCGCATATCTCCTCCTCGCGCCGCCTCACACGAAAACGGCCGAAATGGCCAGCCGAGCGCTGCTCATTCTTTGTTCCGCGAGATTGACTGATTGATTTTTTCGTGTTTCCGGGCGCGTCAACTGCTTTGGTCATTAGTCCCGTTAGTGTAGTGCATGTTTTCTCGGGAGATGGCGGTGATCTTCCCCGATGGATAGTGAGATCCGGCGCCGACCTACCGTCGCCTAGTGGGGTTTCCCCCTAACCAGGACTCTCCCACCAGCGGGGCACCGCCCCAGCCCGGACAAGCTCTAAGCTCCCGACCGGTCTCCCGGAATATGTAGTAGTGCAGTGCATGTTAGGTAAGTGTGTGTGTGTGTGTGTGTGTGTGTGTGTGTGTGTGTGTGTGTAAGGGGAGAGCATAGGACAAGGAAGACGAAGGAAAGATCGCGCGCGGTCCGTGGCCCGTTTGGTAGGGTGCTGCTCCGGCATTCGCCTGGTGTTGATCGGAGAAACCACGGAAAACTACCGATCAGAGCAGCCGGCCGCTAGAATTCTCCTCAAGACAGCGACTGAACTCGACCTAGCAGAAAAGTTAGTGTCGAAAATCCTGCCGCCGTCGGGACTTGTTGCACGAGAGATAGTTTCCCGACATGTGGACACATTCACCGACCCCTCGAGTTGAGTAGGTTTTCTGCCAGGTTGCATGCATTACAAGAGATGGCCAAATCGAGATTGATCGAAGGAAATTCGTGCACCATTACGACCTCGCTACAGGTTAATGATGAATCGATTCCCATGTAGAGCCGAATCGCAGTACTGCAGGTGCAGATACCTTCACATATTGCCTTTCCGCGCCGCCACGCACGAAAATAGCCAGCAAAGAGCGCTCGTTTATTGTTTGCTCCGGGAAAATAGGCCTTTTTTCCGCCGTGGACCAACAATTGTTTCCGTTGGTCGTGGGCATTGTAAGCACTAGCGATGTTCCTTTTGGTATCCGCCGTCGATGAATGATAAATCGAGACGGGTAATCGAACTTACTACAGCGGACCATTACACGCAATCTCGGCATACGAACTTGCAATAATGAAAGCACAGATGCGAGTGCATATTTCGTGGTCATTTCGTCTCAAACGGAATTGCCCTGAGCAGCACCGTCGTTTGGCTGCGTTGGGAAACTTGCTTTGTTTTCACCAGCACTTCTGCGGCACATTACAGGCTCCATCGGCAAACCACAGCTGCTTCAGAAATTCGGAAGGAGAACCTAATGCGTCGACTATGACAAAGGGAACCTAATGGTTCTATTTGTTAAAAATCGTACATATGTAATCGTCATGTGCCCACCCGTCCGTCCATCCGTCCGTCCGTCCGTCCTTTTGGGTTGGGTTCCTTCCGGCCCTTCGTTTAGGTCAAGTGTCATTCGACGCGTCACGCTCTCCGGGTGCGGAATTGACCAAGCCGATTGATCAGCAAAACATGACATTGCAAAGTAAAAATATTACTGCGTGCTACAAGAATGTATCCAAATGTATTATCTAGAATAAAAGAACTAGCGGTGCTGCAACGGCACACACTTTCTTGCAATATTGTTAATAGTTATGTAATATTACAATACAAGCTTGTTTTAAAATTTCAAACGTTTAAACCAAAGCAGCTTTCTGCCATTGAATTCAATGCATTCTACATAAATGTACCAATAATGCGCGATGTGATTTTTAACCATAAATAAAATTGTTAATTAACAGTAACCAACTAATAACGGCCGTTACTATCGCCTTTTGTTATCAGTGCGGCGTTGCAACAGTGGGTTGCAACGAGCAACAATGACCCCTTTATTCGTATGGTATACACATTTTGCAAATTAACATTCTTGATACCACTAGAAACAAACTGCAAAAGGATAGAATAATATAATAATTTAATACAATACTGTTATATTCATTGAAACTAATCGTTTCTATACGAATTACACCCCATTCCCGTATCATACCATCCGAAGCAAAATGATCCATTTCTTTTTACATTTAACTCAATTAAATAACGCAATTTAAAATAGATTTAATGCTTAAAAATTTTAAACGTACACTTTCTTTTGATTCTAATGACTGCTTCCAAGCGCTTCTCAAATTACATTGCCATTGGAGTGACACCTCAAACAAAACTAGGAAAATTCTGCATATCTCATTTCGATTTTTATTTTCGAAAATAGAGACAGTGCGCCGAAAATGGGTCTAGAACTATTTTCTTTACCGTTCGTTGCTTTATATGTGAAAACAATAAAGAAAAAAACTTGGGAGTCGTATCTGAGAAAACATTTGTTTCAAATGTAAAAATTCCCGGTTTGATGAAAAAATACTCAGGTATGTTTGTGATGAACACACTCCATTATCTTCGTAATTTTAATTGTAGGAAAATGCCGAAAAAAAAATTGATTTTTTGCAATTTTCGAACAATCAGGGAATTTAATGAAAATGAAACCTGCACCATTCTCTTAAGCGGCCTTTAGACTCTATGAGGTCAAACTTTAATAAAAAAATTGATGCAGTTGTTTAGAAAAAAGTTCAAAAAATTAAAAATTGTTTATGACGGAAAATAACGCAAAAACACATAGTTTCGAACAAGTTGAAAATGACCTTATTTGAAGCTCTGTTTTTGATGTAAACATTCCATTAAGAAAATGTTATCTCAATAATTATAGTTCTAGGAAGTAGCCGAACAAATTTTGAATTTTTGAAATTTTCGAAAAACCAGATTTTTCGATGTAAATGGATTCATGTTCACCATTCTATTCGACCCCAACAACATTTAATCAAGGAAATTCCTACCATTTTTTTTGAAAAATTTTGAAAATGGCACAGGAGCTTCATGTAAGGTACCATCGAAAGTTAAAATATCCGTTTCAAATTCTAGGAACACCAACCATATCACTTGCAGAATATTAATTTTGGAGAAAATCGATCGAACGGCTTAGCCGCTAGCCTTGTTCACAGACATACAGTCGGGTAGGCGATTTTCCATTTCTCGATTTTTTGTATCAAGAACCAACAAAACAGATTTTGACTACACAGAAGTTGACGACATGTCAACTTCGCGACAGTGTCACGACAGTGTCACAACTGTCGCGACAGTGACGACACACTGGAACAACCGGCTGGAAAAACGACAAAGGGGAAGTAATTTACTTTAAAAATGGGCATGATTTATCCACATTTTCGTTAGCAGAGCGCCGCAATAGAAGTTTTTCTGTCTAAATTCCGCTGTTTTTCCCGCATCATTACAATACTTTCTTTATACCTCATATGCAGTAGCGAGAAATTAAAAATCCACATTTGTTTGTT
This sequence comes from Teleogryllus occipitalis, assembly GCA_011170035.1. Classification (NCBI taxonomy): domain Eukaryota; kingdom Metazoa; phylum Arthropoda; class Insecta; order Orthoptera; family Gryllidae; genus Teleogryllus; species Teleogryllus occipitalis. Next base: position 19,371 of record BLKR01009873.1, on the reverse strand, counting down.
CGTATTTTATAGGTTGCCGCGTACCGTTCATTCGATTGCAATAAAACTTTGTCAACTTATTGATCACACTTGCGCAAAGAATATAGGCATATTTAAATGAGAATATTCGTATATCTGTCGCACATACACACGCGTTCATGGTAATTTTATACGTATTTTATGTTGACTGACGTGGCCCTGAACAGAAGCTCTACGCAACCCGCCGTACTCTCAAGTATTAAGTGCATCTTCGCTGGATATTCCGCCCTTGCGATTGTGAAATATCGTCGGGAATTATAACTTAAACGTTATTTCGGACAAGTAAATCAAATTTCTCCCAGTGTCATAGAAAATGCCTACCCAAACGTGAGAGAGGATGCTTTGACAATAGGATACTTATGACAAATATGTCCAAACCACGACATATACTCCGGACCCATACTCGGGAGAAAGTCTTTCGTCGATTAAAGTTTTGTAATCACGTAACCAGTAGCCTGTGAAGCGTAATACATTGCAATAGAAAAGCATTGGTAAACTAGTAAACACTAAAATAAACGTACAGACCAGTTGCAGTCATTTGCAAAGTATATTTAAATATCAAGGTGATTTAAAGGCGGGAAAATGGTACTAATTATTTTTAATTTTTTAATTGCAGCTAAGCAGTCGAAAAAATCTGAACATATTTTACAGCGATGTGTGTTCTGAGAGAAAGTTTTATGAATTTTTTTCGATATTGTTCCAGGGATCGAAGCCAGCAAAAATTATTTTATTTTTTCAAATAATTTTTTTACATTTTAATTTGGCGCTAAGAATATCAAAAATGTTTTTCTGTAAGTACACATTATTTTCTTATTGTTCTTACTTTTTTAATCAAGTAAAATAGGGTTAAGTTCAGGAAAAATAAAATAAACAAGTTTTTGATTGTGAAAGGGTGTGGGTGGTGGGTCGGGGAATAAGAAACCTTTCAAAAATCTTATTTTTATGTTACAGTTATGTAACCATTCTCACATCATTATGTTTAAGAAATATTTTGACCATCTGATGTGAGGATACCGTCTATTCAGCAGACTGTGGAGAATGAAATCGTGGAGAAGGCAAATCATGGGAAGAAATGATTTGCCAACATTCCGTTATGCCGTGCTGAGCTGAACTATCTTTGGGAAAAGGATCTGATAGTGTGCGCTTGTTGTGCATCTTCAGGTTTATATGATTCCTCACGATTCGTCGATCGCCGTTCGCAAAATCTCAACCCGCAAGTGAAGTTCCGAGACGGAAAAAATTGAAAATAGAGTTGCTTCTCAGTGGGTGCTGTATAGGAAGGAATGTGTATTCAATAATGCTTTATTTTTTACTGTTAGTCTTAGAGTTAGTGTCTATGAAAAGTTGGCAAGTCGAGAGGGAGCAAGTTTGGGTATAAAATGTAAATAAAAATCGTTTCTTGTTATAAATTTCTTATAAGTCTTCTTCTTTTTAATAAAATAATCTACCATTCCACCATAACTGTATTAGTTACAGCAGTATTTTGATACAACAACTTCACTTTAAATATTCTGTGCAGAGAGAGGAATGTGGAAGACTGCGTGTAGAGAGGCAGACTGCCGGTTTTTGAGGGTGCGTCACGATGCGTTTGGTGGTGTTTCTGTGTATTCTTCCGTTCTTTATCAAGAAAAAACTCTTATTTCTCAAAGGGGGAAAAAGTAGTCGTAAGTTCCAGTAGGCATAATCATTTATTAGTAGCCTTGATATTCCTGGATAAACCCATCGTTTGAAGCAAAAAAATCAGCCGTAAATTAAATATAACTCTTAATTCATGATAAACATCATATCGTCAAATAATATTTTGGATAACGGATATTAAAAGATGTTGGTACGTTTTACTAGTGAACACGTTATCTTTTTATCGTACCTGTTTGATAAAACAGCAACCATCTATGTCTTATCTACCACGAACCTCATTAGGAAAGATACTGGTTACAAACATCAATAAACGGAATCATTAAATATGTTCCTTTTATCTGTAGGGTGTGGTTACACACTAAAACTGCAATATTGTGTGTGAGAATACATTTGATTCATATTTTAACAGAACGATCCATAGAAGAAAAAACATAGTTAATAATTTATTTTGCTTATTCTAACTCCCATTTGTAATTATAATATTTATGCAAATGAATCGTTATTCACGGAGCACAGCTCTCTTCCAAGATGTCGCGCGGACACCGTTAAAGCAAGGACATGCAAAATGAAAACAATTTGATAACAATAGAATCTTCTCGGATCATAATTTAAGAGAAGCATGCCTGATTAATCAGTTTGTTTCTTTGAAAATATGGTTGTTTATTTGTTTGTTTGACGTCAAAAACAGTTAAAAACTGTGTGTGACAGAAACTGAGTTTCGTTGATATTCAGTATTTAATCGGTACAATTAATACCGCCGACCTTCCATTCGTTTATGTAATACAGCTATCACACCCAGAACGTAAGAGTCAGGCTAAATTCAATATGCCAATACACGAGAGGTATGATCATATTTTACAAGCTAGTGTGTTCGAATAGAACGTATATATCTTTCTAAATGTGTGTGAATTATTATAATTTTTTACTAATAATTGGTATTTTAGAAATTACAGATTTAAACTACATCTAACTCAATTGTTAGCGAATAACGTTTGTGGCATTCGATTTCGATCATTTTCAACCTTCATGTCAATTGTATAATATAAATTATTCAGAGTTTAAATAAATTATTTGTGATAGTTTGTTCAGAAATGTGTTCTAAAGTCTCCAACGTTGAATACAAAGCAAAACATTTGTTTACATAAAAATGAAAACAATATTTCTTTTTTTGTGTTGTCTTTTTTAACTTAACACAAACATTTCTTTACTATGTCATTTGAAGTTGAATAGATCTTAAGGTGGAATATTCTCCAATTTTAATAGCTTTTGGGGATGTTTGTAAATATTTCAATTTGTTTTTGTTCTTTGTGCAGTTCTCAAACTAAAGTTTTTAGTTCATAATGCCATCCCTAATATAAACCAATGCTTGCTGACATTTCTGAACATGTTGAGAAAAATAGCGCACACTTTCTCGCATCTTTTCTAACTTTTGCCATTTTTGTCCGTGCACCTGTCCGTCCACTCCTGTCCGTTCGTCCAAGTGTCCATCCACCCGTCTGTCCGTCACTCACAATTTGACCCATTGCGATCCGCCTATCCAGACAAATGAGAGATCATTAGATGCGTCTTGATTTTCTAGTGGGAAACTGATATTTTTTTGCTCGTTCATTCCGACGATTCTAAGGAATGTCTCTATAAATGTGTTTTTGTTGTTGTTTTAATAAACTAAAACACGTTTATGTTATAACTGACAGCTCCTACAAAGGTGACCAAAAGCTTATTCGATTCCTGTCGGCACGACAAATTGATTCGCATAATTTCATTGACTGTTCGCTCTATGATAATCCAGAAGATTTCTAGAAAAAATATTTTTTTATAATAGTTTCAATGTCCCTACAAGAACATTGATGAAGCGATGTGAATTACTATACTCTGTTTCTGCGATTAAAATGAATCGTTACTTGATTCATGAGATTGGCAATAAATAAGCTAAATTTTGTAACGAAACAAAAATTAAATATGTACAACAATCGATACTTTTTGATGCACATTTCTATGGAAGAAATGTCCCTGGCAACTAGAAGAGCCGGGTAACTGTAGTAGGTTTAAAATTTACTTTTCAACGATCAAATAAAACTTGTTTTATATGCAACTACCCGCTAAAATCTCCATGCCTGACTGAATGACTATTAGTCTAACAAACAGCCAGAACAGCAGCTAGGAAGGAAACCGCTTGATTAAACAAAATGAACGCGACAATCTGTGACATTGCATTTCACAGAATTTACAATGGTAAAATCTGAAGTTAATACGAATTCATTATTTTTACTCAACAGACCTTACTGAAGAATTATGGATTGTCAAAAAAATTAATTAAAAATCATTTTAAAAATGAAATAAATTTTAAAAAATACACTTACATAATTCGAAATACCATATAGTGTATTGAAGTGTTGTTTTAAACAGAACTCTAAGTTACATTTCACACTTTTTTTCATTGAATATGTCGGTTTTGTGGGAGTAACAAGTTATTATTTTCCATTGATTATTCAAAGTAATGTCCGCAGTTTTTTCACCAGTTTATGTTTAAAATTGAAATTACAATATGGTGTTAGCAACTTCATGATTGCTTTACCGCATATGAACCATTGATGTCAGACAAAACCGCAAAACTAATGAATTTTGGCGAATAATGGAAAGAAGTGGTATTGATAGCAAACGCTTCAGTTTTGAGTTCCCGATTGCGAGAAAACGTGTTTGGAGGTCAACAGCTATTAGTTGTCTCTCTAAAAATTCCCCAGACGCTAGTGAGGCTGCGCGTGGGCAGTGCGCCGAGTAATTAATTTAATTTAATAGGTAATTATTACAGGCAAAGTAAAAATCTTGATGCAATGTGGCTAGGCCGAAGGCCTTTAAGCCATTACAATACCTACATTCTACAGCGTTCTAACCTTTCGAATTCTGGTATTCACCCCAAATGGTCTCTCCTTCGCATCAAAGCCGCGGAAAAGAGACCATAAGGTACGGCTGAGGAAAAAACCCTGAAGGGGGAAAAACCTGCCGTCAGAAGCCGAGTACATGCTAATCTATCCGGTTTTTAATCCATTTATTTATTTGGCGCGGGCGTCAGGCATTCTCTTTCCAGTGTTTGGCCTCCTCCGCACCTGAAAACAAACAGCACCACAGAAAATCGTCCGCACCAACGCCTCTGCCCTAACATTTCCGATTCCTACTTCCCTTCGCCTCCTAATGTGTTTTATTTTAACCGTTTCTTTTTATTTTATTTTAATATAATTTAATTTTAATTTATTTAACTATAAATGTGGAACGCTTCACGATTTTGCGTGTCATCCTTGCGCAGGGGCCATGCTAATCTTCTCTGTATCGTTCCAATTTTAGTATATGTACTACCGAAGTAAGTACGCGCCGAGTAATGCACTTTGAAGAGGCGATTGCGTCGCGCAGTGGCGGAGCGGAGGCGCCGCGTCGCGTGCCCGGAGGCGCCGGGCGGCGACGAGAGAAATTCAAATGGAAGTATGTAAAATCTGGCCCCGGGTGATATATGCGCCGCCCGTTACGGCTTGACACGTGGGGGCGGGGCGGAAAAAAATGATTTAAGCCTGTGCGCGACCCGGGCGGTTACGGTAGGAAGGGCGGGTGCCAGGCGAGGGCGGGACACGGTGGGCGATGGCGGGCGGTGAGTGACCACTGGGCCGGGTGAGCGGTTGTCGTGCGGTGGGTGGGCGGAGGGGGTTAGGTCTTTTTAGGGGGAGGGGCAGTGAGCGGTGAGTGGTCGATGAGATTGGCGGTGGGAGGTGGGTGATGGTGGCGGCGGTGGTTTTGAAGGTCGTGTTTCACGCGGGAGCTGACTCTGGGCGAGGTGTGGTAAAATATATTCATCAACGGAGTGACAGCGGAACAGGTGTTTCGATCATGTGTTAAAACGGACATAAAATTCTCATTATAGCAACGTGGCAGCGAAATGTATTAAGCACTTGAAGCTCACATATATAAAATGCAGGTGCATGTCTACAATTCCTATACTAGAGAATGGTTCTATACATTTTAAAGCACCCTTGCTTTTTGTTATTTATTTTTTCTAGCTGCATGGAACACGCATAATTCCTTATCCGCGGATAAAAGGTTTCAAATGATTCATCAGATTGAATGAAGTGCTTTTAGTGAAATCAAGTTCTCGTAAAAGTATGAACATGCGTGTCAATAAAACACGCGTCTACAATTCGGTGAAAAAATATTTATCTTCGAAATATCATAACACATTTCATTAACATGCTTTAATTTTAAAAAATGTCGGCTCACGGTACGGAAAATTTAACTTCTACGCTTTACAAACATCAATACACGCACATCACTTCAGCAACTTTACGGTCGTTTTTGAGTGCGCGTTAAAACGGATATAACGCTGACGTTACGGCACCTTTCACCTGAAACGCTTATTTGCAGTGAGTCATGTTAAACTGTAACGTTTTCAGAATTACTTTCAGTCGAAATGGTGGTGTGGAGCGCGGCGAGACAGAGCAGGGCCAAATAGGTTGGGGCGGGGAGTGGAAGGAGGTGTGGACCGAGGTGAGACGGAGTTGTGTGGGAGAGGGTGGGGTAGGGTGATTTGGGGTGGGGCGGGGTGGTGTGGGTTGGGGTGGGGTGGGGTGGAGTGGTGGGGAGTGGTGGGAGGGACGTAAAGGGATGGGATGGGCCATGGAGGGGTAATGTGGGGCGTGGCGGGGTGGCGTGGTGGGGTGGGGTCGGCGTGAAGGAGTGGGGTGGAGCGTTGAAGGGTCAGGTGGGGGTGGGGCGTGGCAGAGTCGTGTGGGGTGGGGCGTGGTGGAGCGGTGAGGGGTGGAACGGAGTGGGATGGGGCTAAGCGAAGTGCGGCAGGCGGGGCGGGGGCGGGGGCGGGGGCGGGGGCAGGGGGTGGAGTGGGGTGGGGTGGGGCGGGGCGGGGTGGGGTGGGAGCAGGGGCGGGGCGGGGCAGGGTGGGGGCAGGGGTGGGGCTTGGGAGTGGGGCAGGGTGGAGCAGGGGTGGGTGGGGTGGGAGTGGGGGCAGGGTGGGGTGGGTGGAGTGGGGTGGAGTGGGGTGGAGTGGGGTGGAGTGGGGTGGGAGTGGGGTGGAGTGGGGTGGAGTGGGGTGGAGTGGGGTGGAGTGGGGTGGAGTGGGGGTGGAGTGGGGTGGAGTGGGGTGGAGTGGGGTGGAGTGGGGTGGAGTGGGGTGGTGCTGGGGATGGGTTGGGGCGGTGGGACGGGTTGGGGCGGTGCAGGACGGGTTGGGGCGGTGCAGGACGGGTTAGGGGGGTGCAAGGCGGGTTAGGGGGGTGCAAAGCGGGTTGGGGCGGTGCAGGGCGGGTTGGGGCGGTGAAGGACGGGTTGGGGCAGTGCAGGGCGGGTTAGGAGGGTGCAAGGCGGGTTGGGGCGGTGCAGGGCGGGTTGGGGCGGTGCAGGGCGGGTTGGGGCGGTGCAGGGCGGGTTGGGGCGGTGCAAGGCGGGTTGGGGCGGTGGAGGGCGAGTTGGGGCGGTGGAGGGCGGGTTGGGCCGGTGGAGGGCGGGTTGGAGCGGGGGAGGGCGGATTGGGACGGTGGGGGGCGGTGGGAGGCGGGGTGGGGTCGTGCAGGTTGGAGCAGTGCGTGGCGGGATTTGGTGGGGTGGGGTCGTGCAGGTTGGAGCAGTGCGTGGCGGGATTTGGTGGGGTGGGATGGGTTGGAACGGGGCGCGGCGGTTAAGAGCGGAGTGGGTGGAGTGAGGGGACGTAGATTGCTTGAAGCATTTTCGGGTGAGCCTTGTGCACCGCTTGCACGCAAGACGCCGTAGCTGCGGAGTTATGACAGGTTATTTGCGCCGCCGCCGCCGCGCGTAAGGGTTCTTAGCGTCAGGACGCGTAATGGAGCTCGGAATAATTATCTGTTATTAATATCAACTTCAGCGATTACGTGTTTAATAGGCTAATTGAGAAATACACATGTACATGATCATTTTGGGGAACTTTAATTCGGCTGGAGGGCAACTGGTCATCGAAAGTTTTATTGTGAGTCTCTAAAGGCCCATTCACAATGCAAACATAAACATAAGCATGGCACATAGACGTAAACATTAACATTAGTGATACACTGAAGAATTCACAATGTCGAACATAAACGTAAGCAAAATAAGAGTTTCTATTGTCAGACATTCTAGTTTACTATTGTTTGGATGTGAGAATCGATTTCGAGATATCGACTGTGTCCATGAGGGGGGGGGGAGCTCTTGCCATAAATTGCGTTAGTTCGTCTATCGACTTATTTCGATACTCGATTTTGAGTATACGTACTGTGATTGGTTCATTTCTTATTTTTGACATAAGCATAAGTACAGAAGGTTGATGCTGGCAAGCTTCTAAGTTAACGTCTTACATGTTGTGCTTATGCGAACACATTGTGAATAAGTCCGCTTATGGACATAGTCCTAACTTTTATGTTAACGCCATGCTTATGTTTTTGTTTGCATTGTGAATGGGTCTTTACTGAATCATCATTTTGTACCGTGAAAAACAAAGAAGTATAGCGAATGAAGAATATTCATCAATGTTCTTTCAAAAACTTTGTTTGGCCTTAAGCCGCCAGCCTCATTGAGGTTTTCTCTGGGTTTATTCACTGGTTTAAGCCGCATGTGGCGATGGTCCTTACTATTGCATCCGAGACGTAATCGTAAAATATACCCTCCGTTTGTAATTGTTTACAATTGAGGAATTTCAGGTATAAATGAAGACAATTATCATTTGTAGCGAAATTGGGATTATTGATTTTCATTGTCATAAGTAGTAGCTTACTTTTATCTAATTTAAAGCATGTTCCTTGCATAATGGCTCTATTTTGCAAAACGTTCGAGAATAAAATGAACTTTTGAGCTATATCTTGAAAAGAAATTTCATGTAGATAGTAGTTTCAAATTGAATTTCCTTGTGTAACATGAAATTATTTAGTCCGAAAGTTTCAACTGTAACGTTTGTAAATGGAAAGACATAAGTGGTTGGGCGTAAGAGCCTTATGATCTGAGCGTCGACACAAATTAAAAAATATTATTATTAATATTATTATTATTAATATTATTATCAAGAAACAAGATTCAATAGCGATTACTAATATCAGATGACATTTTTTGTGCGTTCTCAAAAAATAGTTGAGAAATTAATGAGAAAAATGCTAATAAAATATTTAGATACTATACTACTTTGACAAAAATCAGTTTCGTTTTAGAGTTAAGAACTTGAGGTCTGTCTTAGCTATGACAGAAATACGTATCTCTACTCATTTTAACGCGAGTAACATATCACAAGAGCTATTTACTTATTTATTTTAAGACAGCGTTTGATCATATTATTCTTCATATATTGTTCTAATTAAAAGGATCTGAAAGGGGGGCGAAAAATATCACTCTTGATTGATTTGACAGTTACTTAAAATAAATTCAAAGAGTAAGAATCGCGGATCACTATAGCAAGTAACCTTTCTTGTTAAATAAGCGCGCCACAAGTATCTAGCAGGTATGCTTTTCTTAGTTTTCATTAATAATCTGCTTGAGATACCACAGAATGGTCATATTTTTGCGGATGATATAGCCTACTTTTATCCTGAAAAATTATTCCAGGAATTACGTAATTGTGGAATTTAAGGATGTGTGGAATTATACAACACCTAGATCTTGATCTTTTAAGAACGTTGTGTTTGGTAAATAAAACGATAGTCATGTCAAACGAAAGTCACGCAAATAAAACAAAGTTGTTAAAGTTTAGTTTCAGGAATTGTTTTGATTTTGCAATAAATGTGGTGTACCATATTTCAAATTGAATATCGAGTAACTCTAAATTTGAAATAATATAAAAGAATAGTAGCCTTAAATATTCAAGGATTAATTTTAGATGAAAAATGGAATTGGGTAACCCATATCTCAGACTTGCACAAAACCATTAAATTTTCGATTAAGTCATCTTATTCGTTAAACAATGAGACTTCAATTTCCTGAGGATGTTTCATTATGCGTTGGTCGAGTCCATACTACAATATGACAAAGCTGAGAAGGAGGTTTGAAAAGTTCTGTGAATAGGTAAAGAATATCTCAGAAACGTTTAATAAGAATGTTACTAAGTAGCTCTAAAAGATAAAGTTCTTTCGCTTATTTTGGCAGTTGAAAATTCTTCCCTTCCAGCATTTGTTTGTTTTCAAAGTTTTAAAGATGTTTTATGTCACAAGTGACAATTTCGGTACCAGCACTTTATTTCACCAAACAAGAAGTTGTCAGAGAATGTTCAGGTCTCTAAAATCACAAATATTTATTTAATTTAATTTTATTTATTTATTTTACGTCAAAAAGCAGTTAAAACTGTGTATGACGTGCTATGGGGAGAAGTGAATTCTGTGCACGTTTTCAAAATTCTGTTATCCCTACACTGTCATATACTACTTGAATTTTGAATTAATTAATTTAAAAAAATCAGTCTTATATTATAAAAGGCAAATTTCTTAATGGACTTGTTTTTTAGTATACGTACGTGGCTGACTTTTATTCGACGTACGTGGCGGTTGAGCAAGCAATATTCCTGTAAAGGATTGATCACCCTTCATTCAAGCCCTTTGATCAGCAATACCCATATTCACATTTTAGAGTCCTTCAATACACCCAGTGCACTTTTGGAAGTTTCGCGTATGATACGATTAAAACAGCACAAAAAGGAAAATTATTTTAATGAAAATTTCATGCTGAAGCAAGCTGTATTAACCCAAGTGAATGGAAAAATTAATTGAAGTTTCCTAAACTGAATTTTTTATTGCTTCCACCTTTGTGTAATTTTGCATATTGAGATGATTTATTGAAAAAGTATCAAATAGTAAATATGACAGTTTTTAATTTCCGCTTGGCTATTGAAACATTGGTATAATAATAAACTTTGTGCTTAAACGTGCTTACAGCATTAGTTACCACTACAGTGAATCTCATTTTTATAAGGCCAAATACTATAGAGATAATTTCAACTTCGCTGTATTGGTGTTCATGTCCATACATTGTGAGTTCAAGATGTGAGGATAATTCGATTCTTTTTCAATTTCTTCTTTGCTGTACATCGAAATAAAATGCTTTATTGTGCAGTATAATTACAAAATGGCCTCTTCATCAAATTCATTTCTTTTCTATTATACGATGTATGACGTTACTTCTCACGAACAACTCTCATGTGAATATACTCATGAAGAGCATGACGGTACCAAATAAGTTAATGACTTCGTATTAAAAGTTAATAAATTATTGCAAAGCAGAAATAAAGTAATATCAATCTTTTCAGATTCTGAGAAAACTTATCTTCATCTAATAATCTTACATGTAACATGAATTTTGGATATTCATGTAAACATGCAAGCACATTCTCACGTACGCTTACAAATAATATTCATATTGATTTTAATATAATATTTTTACTTTTTCAAATAACTACTTCGTGTAGTAAAAGTATGTTACTGCTGCGAGGAAAAAGTAGAGACTTTTTTAACAGAAAAGCATGTTTTGAGGGACCCTAGTATCAAAAAAGTAAATGTTTTGCTCTTATACATAGTATATTACTGTCTCATATTATAGTTCAGTCAGAAACGATGTTTGGCCATAGTTTTGAGTTTACTTGATGCTGAAATCATGGTTTTTCTCAAAAGATGTTTCCATTCTCCTGTAAACAACACTGCAATTTAAACCGCAATATTTTCTCCAAAATAGATATTCTCCATCAAGTGACACTGAGTTAATACTGATACCGGACGGATTAAATACTAAAATTAGTTCCGTAAGTGCAGTGCACGCTAAAACCCGGGAGGTTGTGACGTTATTTCTGCGCAGGCGCGGATCTACACGTGAGCTTCCAGACTTTCCCTCTCCAAGTCTCCCGCAGCAAAATAATCCCTAGACAGTATTTGAGTAATTGCGTGTGTGCGGATCTCTCACTCACGGCTAGACCGCTTCTCGTGCACCAGTCGAGACATATGGAGTGTCATTCGACGCGTCTCGGTCTCCTGGTGGGGAACTGATAATTGGTTTCCAGATCCGGCAAGAAGTTTCAAAAGAATTTCCAAAAAGTTGCTTTGGCGTGTTTTGTCGCCGCGATCTTAGTAGGTAGACGGAGAATTAAACCAACGCCACCGAAATACATCTACGTAGGTGACGTTGATTAGTACTGAATGGCAACACTGATTTTTCTCGAACTTGTGAAACGCGGCCGAATATCAATAGTGATTTTGCTTTGCACATAAGTGAAATGTTTCGTCTGTATTACCTTATTTTTAATAATAAATTGGCAAATATCTACGTACAGTATTACCTTGAAACTTATGAAATTTTAGGAACGCCAAGTGAATACGGAGAAAGTCAGAACTGTGAGTAATGTTAGAGAACGGAAGGACAGGCGTATTCGACTTTGCACATTTACGTTCTTAAGCGAGCCACTACCAAGGAAAAATCAAATGTAATTGTAGAAGATTTTGTGACAGAATTTTCGAAACTAAAAGATAATGATCTTATATTAGAATTAGGGAATAGCGCTGAAGAACAGCTTACAGGTGATCTTTCATATGCATTTTTGAGCATATTAGTAAAAAAGCTCACAAAATTTAGCTCTAGTAAATTATAACTACCGCATCATCCCTACTTGCAAGTATTTTTTACGGCGATTACAACTGAAGGGCTCAGTAGAAGAACAAGGCACACAGACATAGTTCTGTGATAATGAGGGTTTTACCTGAAAATCCTCTTATAACTCAATGCATTTTTAAACGTTTAAATACAGTGCACTTGCGTATCAGTTCATACCGTATTTAAATAACATACTATACTAAAATAATAATATTTAAAGTTTTGTATAATGATAATAACTCAATTTCACAAAACATGTGGGATAGCCGCTTGTTCTACTGCGCCCTCCAATATTGAATTTGCAATATTACTACCAGTTAATATCTCGTATGGAGGTAACATGCAAAATTATTGGGTGTTGGGAATTTTTGAACGGGAGTATAACTTTATCAGCTACTACGATTCATTGGTATGTCCAATGTCAAAGACTGTAAGAATTTATTTCACTAAAGCTATGCATGACATTTAGAAATTTTCATGACATGAAAAATTTTTTAAAACAGTTTACAGCGTTGGATACGCCACTTTCAACTAGTAACAATAAAATTGCTGTAAATGAGTACGTTAGTTTTCTAATTTCTTTGGTCTGGGCTAGCTTTTCGGTCTTGCCCCATCCTCTTGCCAGATGCCATCAGTAGCTCTCCAAAGTACTTTCTTTTTCTAATTTTCTCAGTTTTCCGGTTTCCTACTAGAATATCCGAAATGTTGCTTTAAGAATATTACAGAACAGGAAATCCTCGTCATAAATGGATATTTTTGTTGAAAAATTTGGAGCCGTCTTTATGAAAATATCGTTTAAGCGCTACTGAAAATGCGAAATTTGAAATTCTTTTTCACAGAAAATTATTTGAGTTTTCGAGATACGTTTTTGAAAATCATTTAAAGCACTTCTTCTCACAATTTCAGTAAAGTACACAAAACACTGGAAATGTGCATATTACCGGCGTGAAATACATTTAAAAAATGCATTTGCGTAATTTTTCCAAAAAAACAGCCAAAGAATACTACGAAATTGTGTTTATGTCATCTTATACAGTGCATTTATCACTATCCGTACAAAAAGTCTGAAGAAAAAATGTACAGCCGTTTTTAAGAAAATGGCGTATGAGCGTTTCTGAAAATGCCGTATTTAGAACTCTTTTTCACAAAACATTTGTTTTTTCTAGAAACTTTATAAGACATAATTCAAATCAGATGTACTCATAAATACAATAATGTAAACAATTTGTTGCTAATATAAATATTGACGACGTGAGGGATGTCAAAAAAATTACATTTTTGTAATTTTTGCAAAACGAAAAGAACGCAGCAAAATAGCTTTTATGTTATCTTATACAGTACACTTAGCACTCCTACTAAAAGTTTAAAGAAAAGAAATGGAGCAGTTTTTTGATGAATTCTTGTTTTTCTTATTTTTTTAATATTGCACATATTCCACGCAACATTGTGCAAAAACGATTAACATTTTCAAAAACTGTGCGGGACATTAAAGAAAGAACTAAAAATGGAGAACCAATTTCATTTGAAAGGAAAATCTCCGTCTACAATTTTGTAGTTGTGGAAAGACGACGAAAAAATGTCAAACTTTTGAAATTTTCGAAAATTCAGATTTTTGGAAAATTCATTCACTTCACAACCCAACAATGCACACATTAAAGGAAACAGCTTTTTTGTCGACCTTCTCTTTTCTTGTAAAAGGTCACTGCACACCACTGCACTCAACATTTTCACTCCTGAGAACTTCTGAATGCACAAATTGCGTGGTCCTGGGAAGTCACCACTGCAGCAGATAAATTGTTTCAGGCATCAATGGTCCAATTTACAAAGCTGAATTTTCTTGTCCTTTCTTTGTTTTCTACATTTCATTAAGTGTGTTTCTCTACTTAATTAACATGGCATCTCAAGTCTGTCTCTAATAACTCTTGATGCCGGTTGCTTTGTGTACGCTTGGAAGAGAGCGCGCCAAGTCAAGCTGGTTTGTACGTACAACCAATGACTCCCAATTGACATTCATTCCATTGTTTCTGTTCGCAAATTTAGTCGATTTTTCTGCACTTCATTTTAAAGCTTTGAAGTTACACCTATGAGGATCTCATTACGCTACTCCGTATTCCTTTATGGGAAGAACAAAGTCTATATTTTCGTGTTACATTTAGCTTCACATAACACGCACATAATAAAACTAAGACCTTTCCAACTCTTATGTGTAGTAGATATAAAAAAATCAGTTCAGCTAAGGTCGATTCGAGTTATTACACCCAGGTATTTACAGTTACGTACCTCCGACAAATATATTTCCCCACATTGTATATTGGAGAGTTTCCTGCGTTAAAGCCCACGTGAAACTAATATTGTTTTGCTTTTATCTGGATTTATTTTCATTCTGTTTTACTGAGACAGTTTCATCAATTCATCGATGTATTTTTGCAACCGATCAATGTCATATTCGTATCTAATTTCTCTATACACGACGCAGTCGTCGGCAAAAAGTCTGTTTGTTGATCGAATTTCGGTACGAATATGATTAACACACTCATACATAAGAAAACTAGTGGTGCTTCCAAAGCACACACTTACTCGCTTTGTTTTTAACTGCTACGAAATATTATACTACCACATAAATCAACAAAAGTGTTTTCAATCAGCAATTTGTTTTCCGCTCCGACACCCAATGTCAGATCCTCACATTTAACTTGTCGGCTTTCATACCACTACGCCATACAACATCCAAATGAATCAAACTCGGCCAGAGGCATCAATAGATAAATGCGTTATTCATATAAAAAAACCCTCAACAATTAAAATATCCGTTAGACACTCCCAAAGTCCACAGTCTATGCAATATCAATTTTGAAGAAAATCGGCTGAACGGTTAAGGAGCTACAGTTATCCCCAGGACTGACAGTTGTTAGGTTGATACGTTCATTGATTGATTGATTAATTGATAGTGATTTCTTGTGTGCCAACGCCTAGGAAGTGTCCCGTAAGTGTAGTATATGTTTTGGCTCGAGAAGTAGCAGTGATCTTGCCGCCCTGCATGACTAAAACCGGCGCCGACCTACCGTCGGCTAGCGGGATTTTCCCCAACCAGTTGACTCCCACCAGAGGGATATCCTTCATGCTGGGACAACCTCTAATATCACGACCGGTCTCCCGGCATGGGTGGAAGTGTGGAGCACGTAAAAGCGTTTTCCATTCGTTGCACTGAAACCCACCCTAGAGCAGGGCAAAGACGTCACCGCTCCCTAGCAGAGCTGCCCCGCACGCGTGAAAGGGCAGCCACGAATGAAACGGATTCTGGAACCGAGTCAGTGCAAGTGCGCTGCACGAGAAGCCTGTCCTGAGCGCGCACTGAGAGCGGCGAATGGTTTGGTTTGGTTTGTTTTTTTCGTGTTTCCGGGCGCGTCAACTGCTTTGGTCATTAGTCCAGTTAGTTCAGTGCATGTTTGTTTCTCGGGAGATGGCGGTGGTCTTCCCCAGCTGAATGGAGAGATCCGGCGCCGACCTACCATCGGATAGTGGGGTTTCCCCCTAACCAGGACTCTCCCACCAGCGGGGCACCCCCCCCCCCAGCCGGGACTAGCTCTAAGCTCCCGACCGGTCTTCCCGAATATGTGGTAGTGTAGTGCATGTTAGTGCGTGTGTGTAAGGGGAGAGGATAGGACAGGGAAGAGGAAGGACAGATCGCGCGCGGTCCGTGGCCCGTTTGTTAGGGTACTGCTCCGGCATTCGCTTGGTGTTGATCGGAGAAACCACGGAAAACTACCGATCAGAGCAGCGACTGAATTCTCCAGAATTCTCCTCCAGGCAGCGACTGAATTCGGCCTAGCTGAAAATCTAGTGTTGAAAATCCTGCCGCCGTCAGGACTGGAACCTAGAACCTCCCGGTCAGAGGCGCTGCAGTGACATCAGTTGATGCACTTAGCTACCGCTCCCGGTAACTACTGTTAGAATCAGTTCTAACTCACATAGGTGAAGCAATATTGGCAAGCTGAAAATAACGTCCATTGTAATCTGGATTTAGGATTGGCTGTCCTCCGAGGAGTGTAGAGTAACCCCGGACACAGTCATGGGGTAGGTACGCCCTCGAATGCCGACGCAAAGGTTTCCTATCGGGCTTATGGTATGGGGGCATTTCCAGCTCCTCTTGTATCACTCCTACGCCCTAATCCTTCAATATTCGCTTGCTCTCTTTTGCCTACGTTGCATACACAACAAGAAAAATCTTTATAAATTCTGTTGACATATTTTGTATTTATGAAATATAAAATATTATGCATTACAAACTTTAATTTATTTGCTATATATTTGGTTGGCTTTACTTGTTCAACACAATTTTACTGATTTTTTCTCTTTATGAACCACTTTTATAATCAACTGCTTATTGTTGAACTCGTACCAACCAGTTCTTAGAACACTAACAGATGGAAAAGTAAAATATTACTAGCAATAGAAAACAACATTTTTCGTTCGAGATCAAATAAATTTCGTTGTATTCTGGAGCATACGTATCAAATAAACTCAACTTCATTGTAAATATCTCCTTAAAAACTCAATTACTTCAGAACGTTTCAAATAATTGGATTGCAAGAAAAAATAAATCGTTCCTTTATGTAAGAATTAAATGTCTGTCCGATTTTCCTTCTCATTATTTTTAATAGAAAATATTTCTCGTATACAAAATTCACAACTATGCCACTTTTCGAATTCGCCACATTTTTAAAACATTTGCGTCATGTAATTAAAGATGAACTACTTTGACCACGCAATACGGTCACAGATACGTGAGGGAAGTGTGATTGTTCTAAATAATAATCTTACACTAAAATGCATATTGTAATACTTGTATGTGTTTTTAAACTAACTTACTAGCACAGTTCTCAATTTGAATATCTAAGTTTGAACGCATCATGCAATTAAAACTACTTCCTAACAAAAAGATTCTCGTCTTGTTACAATCTATCACCAATGCGTTTTTCTTTCCACGTGCATTTGAAGAGTGTAGAACTTTCGTATCCCCACAATACATGTCAATATTTTTGTTAAAATCGAAAACAAACAAGCGAAAATGGATGTTATTCCAATGTAGATCGAATGGATTGATTAAATGACTTGATTAAATAACATTTACGTGATTGCTGTTGAAGAAATGTCGGATTTCGAAGTTTCAAAGAAAACTTAATAAAACTAAATATAATCCTGTAATATTTTCTTCCGCTTTTTATGACAGTATGATAATAAACACTGTGTCGTAACTGCGGAGGCAGAATTTTTCCGTTGTCATTCGCAGACTTTACAATATAACGCGTCGGGAACGAATCTGTGGTGTTAGGATTCGAAAGTCCTGCTGCGCACAAGCGCGTACACAAGCGCTAACTGAATTTGAGGTAAACTGGGAATAAGATTTCTACACAACGCAATTATTATCCTGACGCACTATCAACACAAATCATAGCAAAAAGTGATGTAACTGGAGTGTATCAAATTCTCATTTGTTCATGTTTTAATTCATCAGCCGAGTCCCTCTTCAATCACAGACTAGAAACAATAATATAATTAAATTACTCATTTTCACAGTGAAACGTTTGGAATTGTATCAATCAATAGTTCATTATTTCCTAAGGCAAAACAGTATTTGAAACAAAATGTGAAGGTGAATGTCAAATATTTAAAAATTGTTTAAACAACTTTTTAAAACAAAATATATATCCAAAATTGGTAATCCTCTTTAAAGACCGAACGAGGAGAAGTACATTTTTTTTCTTTAATTATAGAGTTGTCTCCAACATTTGAACAGAAACACAAATGCAATCCTGTTTCTGTTCACACTACAAAGAAAAGAAACACGATGTAATCGAACATTAATTACTTGCAGATGTATAGAATATTCCAGAATTACGTTCGTGACTGTATACTCAGATTTTTGCTATATTTTATGTTCTGCAATGCGATATATTCATATTCTTAGAAATATTTGCCACATACTACATTTTTCTCTAAATAGATTTCCTGAAAACATCAATCCAAATCTCTAAAAATATTCAAACGACTAATGGAAGCCACTAATGAAGTAACATGAAGAGGGACATCGTATGCAAAAACGCTCCACGATCTGTTTTTTAATCACCTCCCACATAACGATTTCAGAGACCAAGGTTCAAATCCCGACTCTCTAGCGAAACGTCCTAGGAAGAATTGATCACCGTAGGAATTCATAATCTGGGTTGGAGCACAATCTATCTATTCTTTCAGCCCTTAATTAATTGTATCCCTGCGTGAATTATAGTGTGTATAAAAATACATGTGTTCCTTCTTAATGAGATCTTCCATAATTTTGTATCTTAATGAGTCATTTGCTGATATGAAAATATCAGCAAATCAAGAAAGTATTACGCGGGAATGATGTTGGTAATTAAATGTATCATTTTCTATACAATTAGAGACTATACTGAGCATCACAAGAAAAGTAACATAATTTTAACAATGATATACGTAATATTTACCATTTGGACTGTATAAATGAGTATAAACAACCTGTAACAACTATTGTACTACAGCTTCCGGTCAATGACCCCCATCTCGATCAGGTTTTTCGTCCAGTTTCCCTGATCCATTGAGCAAATGCTGAGATGGCCCCTTGTTTTGCTTCTGGACATAAATGTAACTTCATTTTCTGTGCACGTCTTCTAGAATTCAGTGGGAAATACAATTATTCAAATTATTGTTTCCATGTTGTCGCGGCAGGAAGTAATAAGAGCCAAAATTTATTGCTTATTTATCTTTAAAAATAGATTTTATTACATGGGAGTTTTTTTGTTGTTTTTTTCTCCCTTGCAAAATTCAAAATTTATTGCTTATTTACCCTTGAAAATAGATTTTTTTACATGGGAGTTTTTTTGTTTTTTTTTCTCCCTTTTAAAATTCAAAATTTATTACTTGTTTATCCTTGAAAATAGATTTTATTACATGGGAGTTTTTTTTCTCCCTTTCAAAAATTCAAAATTTAAGTAGTATATGACTTAGTGTAGGGATCACAGAATTTTAAAAATGTGCACACAATTCACTTTTCCCCATAGCACGTCATACGCAGTTTTTAACTGTTTTTTGACGTAAAATAAA